>JAMALN010000007.1:0-150941 GCA_023630115.1 Cutaneotrichosporon sp. PK4640 | reverse complement strand
CGCTCGGCGTAGGCGAGCGTGTCCGATACAGCAGAAGGCGGTTGTGTGAACGTTTTATGCAAAACTCTATGATGACGGGACGTTGAGAGGCAAGAGGAGGTGTTGCGCGATGGAAGGTGATTACGTCGCCGATCCGTGCCTGAATGGGGCGATCAATGCAACGGTCCGGCCCCCAGGGCCTAGCTGAAGGCCTCTGCAGCACAAGCAGCCGGCTGAGACCTTGCGATGGAGTGGAGACGCGCTCGAGACGAGCTCGAGGTGATGGAAGTCATACCTCCACCGACCTCCACCGACTGCCACAAGTTTGGTGGGCCCAAGCGCCAAGCATGCCACGCTTCAGGCACGGCTTGCGGGACCACGTGTCTGCCCTGAAATTGATCCCGCCGTACCAAGCGCGGCTACCACCGCCTGGACCTTCCTCGCGACTGCTCAACTTGACTCTCACCCATTCATACTAAACTATAAGAACGCGTTCTCTTTCCCCAAGGCGCTGCCCAGGTCACCCTCCTCACCCTCCTCAATCTCCTCACTCTCCTCATCCTCCTCACCCTCCTCACCAGAAGAGTATCCGCATGCTGCGGCTGGCGCCACTCGTAGCGCTCAGCGACAGCCCATCGCGGCGCGCCGCGAACGCGGTCTTCATGATGTCGGCGGAGTTCTCCGCGACGCCGTACAGCGTGGCGGAGAGGTGCGCGCTGACCTGCATGGGGAGCACGGACGCGTCCACGACGCGCAGGTTGCTCGTGCCGTACACGGTAAGGTTGGCGTCGACGACGCCGCCCCACTCGCGGCGCATCATGGCGCAAGTGCCGAGCGGGTGCGACACGGTGCCAAAGTTGTACTGGATCCAGGGGAGGAGGGCCTCGTCGCCGTCGCCAACCCCGTCGCCGGGCATGGTCTCGTTGCGGACGAAGGCGCGGAGGGGCTCGGTGGCGAACGCGCGGCGGGCGAGGCGCACGCCCGCGGCCTGCATGAGCATGTCGGCCGTGGCGGAGAAGAAGTTGGGCTGGATGACGGGGAAGGGCGCGCCGAGGGAGGGCGAGACGACGCGGCCGCGCGAGAAGGGCAGGAGGGTCCACATGTTGATGCCGAGGCCCCCGTCGGGCCAGCCGCCGTCGAGGAAGAGCTCGACGACGGCCGCGCCGCGCTTGATCACGTCCGCCTGGATCTGGAGGGTGCTGAGGGCGCCCTCGGCGCTGACGGCGCCGCCGTTCTCGAACGCCGCCTGCGCATAGGCGGAGAGGTTGGCGACCATGCCGGTCTCGAACTCGGCCGAGAAGTTGCCGAAGAGGGCGGTCGCGTTCGGGTACGCGATCATGTTGCTCGGGCCGCCGCCGGTGACATTGTACCCCTCGATGCGGGGCGCAGCGATCGTGTTCATCGTCTGCTCCTGCAGGTTGCGCCCGACGCCGGGGAGATCGAGGACGGAGGGGATGCCCGCGGCCTCGAGGTCGGCGGCCGGGCCGATGCCAGACACCTGGAGGAGGTGCGGGGACATGATGGCGCCGGCGGCGAGGACGACCTCCTCGTCGGCGTAGACGGTCCAGTTGCCGCTGGGGCCGGTGAAGCTCACGCCCGTGGCGCGGATGACGTCCTTGCCCTCGGTCTCGATCTTGGTCGCCGTGTGGCCGACGAGGACGGCGATATTGTGCTTGCCCTCGATAGGGGTCCAGTACGCGGCGGCGCTCGATGAACGGCGGTTGTCCCCGTCGAGCGAGTTGGCGTGCCACCCCACGCCAGCAGCGACGCCGCCGGCGCTGTCGCTGATGTTCTGCACGCCCCCCTCGGAGAGCACCTGCGCGAACGCGGCTTGGTGCCCGCCGAGGTACATCCCTGCCGAGTAGCGCGCCTGGACGGGGCCCTCGGCGCCGTGGAAGGAGGCGTTGTACCCCGCCCCGAGCTCGGCCTGCCACTCCTCGGGCCCGCGGAAGCTCTCGCTCTTCTTCATGTACTCGGACATACTGGCCCAGGCCCAGCGGCCCTCGCCGTGCATCCCGCCCAGGAAGCGGGGGAGGGCGTCGTATGCCTCCTTGCCTGCGCGGGTCCATGTCGCGCCGTTGATCGAGGTCGAGCCGCCGAGGGTCTTGCCGCTGGTGTCAGCTGAGCGACGCGAGGTGCCAGGATGGCCGATCCGCGTGACACGCACCCCATGATGGACTTGCCGTCCGCCGTGGGCCAGTGCCAGTCGAGATTAGAGCCGAACGCAGCACCGTACTTGCCCATGTCGAAGACGCGCTCGTCCTTGCGGTCGTCGTTGCCGGCCTCGATGACGCTGGGTGAGTTCGCCTCTCGGAGTTGGCTCACAGGACAGTGGCGTTGAGCTCGCTGAGGCGGCTCGCGACGGTCAGGCCAGCGAGACCGCCGCCGACGACGATATAGTCAAAGGTCTGGCGGTGGGTGAGCGCGCCATTGGTCGTGGTCCCCTGCAGCGGGGCGGACTGGGCGTGGGCGAGGCCCAGGCCGAGAGCGAGGGCGAGAAGGCGCATTGTGTTTTGGCGGGGGACAAAGGCCTGGGTCGGGTTCAAGTACTCTCGGAGACAGGAGGAGAGATGTGGATGGCGGGGGCTCGAGCACATCGCCACCCCGCACCCGCGTACCTCGGGCACAGCTGGATGGACGTGGACAAGGGCGAGACGTCGTTAAAGGAGGCAAGGAGAAAGGCTCGGTGGACACACGAGCACAGAGGCACCCCCGTACCGGTGGCGTCGCCTGTCACCTCGGACGAGCTTGGGCCACTGTGTGGTTTCGGGGTGACATGATGTCAGTGCGCAAGGATCTGATCAGCTGCTGTCGCCAAGGTTTAGGTTCTCGTCTCGGCGACGGTGCCTGCGGCAAGCGGGATGCCGCGGTTGTTGGAGGAGCGGCGTTCGAGAGATGGACTAGTGCGATGCATGAAGAAGAAGAGGGGACGTCGATTGCCGGCGCCGAAGCACTTGTGCAGGACAGGCGTTATCTCGGCAACTGTGGATTGGCGTCGCCTCTTCTTCGGTTCAAAGGTAGTCGCCGCGCCCTCTCCGCGCCGATCCCACAGGCCGCTTTGGCGACGCCCCGTGGCAGCCTCTTGGCAGACAAAGTACGTTCATTCGATTCTCCCCAAGTGCATGTCTGTACTTCAATACAACCAAGCCTACAGCCTAGCCTTAGCCTCCTCGTCGTAGCTCGCGCGGATCTCCTCCGAGCTGTTGCCCCACCGCCCGCTGGCGAGGGTCGCGAGGAAGCGCTTCGCGGCCTCGGCAGTGCCCACCGGGTCCTCCTGGACGAGGAGGTGCCCCGCGCGCAGGCTGCGCTCGTTCCGCGCGAGCGGCGCGCGCCACACAATCTCGCGCGTCAGCTCGTCGCCCATGGTGCGGTCGTTCTCGCGCGCCATGAAGAACGCGATCGGCACGCGCAGCCCGGGCATCCTGTCCCACCCGCGCGCGTGCGCCACGCCCTCGCAGAACACGGCGGCCTCGGACCACGCGGGCGTCGCGAGCGTGACGCCGCCCGGCGCGCTGACGAGGCCGTGCGAGACCACGAGGTCGAACGCCTCGGGGTGGAAGGCGGCGTAGAACGGGCTCGCGAGCAGGCTCGCGCGCGCCTCCTCCCGCGAGCCCCACGTGTCGCGGCGCTTGAGCGCCTGCCGCACGCGCAGGAGCATGACCTCGGGCTCGGCGAGCACGCCCTCCCAGCTGCGCGTGCGCGGCGGGAGCATCGGGTCCGCGAGGAAGATGCCCGCGTACCGGTCCGGCGCGGCGGCGGCCGCGCGCACCTGCGCCATGCCGCCAAAGCTCGCGCCGAAGCCGATCACCTTGACCGGCGGGTAGGCGCCGTCCGGGCGCCACGGCAGCTGCCACGGCAGGTGCCAGGGGAAGCAGGCGGACGCGATCTTCTCGTCCTCCTTGGCGCCCGGGAGGACGTGCACGATAAAGTTGAGGAGGTCGCGCGCCGTGTCGTCCCAGATCTGGCCGGGGCCGAGCAGCCCCGCGTTCAGGTCGACGCTGGCGCCGTGGTTGGCGTCGTCGAACATCCAGATGTCGTCGAGCACGATGGGCGTCGCAGGGAGGGGCCGGTCGGTCCCAAACACGTAGTCGGGCTCGCCGGCCTCGGCCGCGATGATCCGGCGCAGCACGGGCTGCCAGTGCTGCCGTCAGCCGGTTCTACAGTCCCCTCACCTCCTTCTGCATCCCGTTCGCGTGGCTGCACACGAGCGTGTGCCCGCCGCGCGGCTTGTCGCGGCGCCACCGCTCAACGGCGACGAACAGGCCCTTGGGCGCGGCCGCCATCGCCTCCTCCATGCTCCACTCGTGCCCGCCCCACCGCGCCTGGGCGGCCGCGAACCCCTCCTTCTCGGCGCGCGCCTTGCGCTCCGCGCTCGTCGTGGGCTCCGGCCCGTCCTCTCTGAACGGGTGCGAGCCGCGCGAGTACGGGCCGTGCGCCTCCTTCAGCTGGCGCGGGTACGCGGCCGGCACGGCGTGGAAGCTCCGCGTCCATCCTTCGGGGGGTGGGGCGAGGGCCGGGCGCTGAGGCGCCGGCGGCGCGGGGTTGCCGGGGTGCGGCGCCAGCGGGAGCCAGTGCGGCGGCGTGAGCGGCGAGGGGACGTCGGAGGGGCCGACGAAGGGCGCGTAGTAGGCTTCGCGGGGTGGCATCGTGAGTTGTCGTTGGGAAGAGATGGAGGAGTGGGGTTCTTGGCCGTGGTTAAGTCGGGTATCACCGTGAACCGGTTATCGGTTTCGGCATCCTCGGCGAACACCGAAGTAGGGCCGCCGGTGCGTGGGGCTGCATGGGTGGGGCTCTGGACGCGGCTACGGGGTGACTGCTTGCGCATGGAAGGACTACTGGACGGCGGTACGGCGACGGGGCGCTCATCTGCCTGTACAACTCTTCAACAGAGGTGGGGCGGCCGCACGGCGAGGCGGCAAGGCCGGCAAAAACCAAAAACTATATACAAGCGGAGCAGGGCAAGGTCGAACTGGGAGTCGAACCCAGGCTACAAGAACTGGTGTTTAATCAGAATCTTGTGTACTGACCGTTATACGATTCAACCGTAACAGCTTTGCTGCTTTGAATTGTCTCAGTGGTATAAAAGGTGAGCCGAGTGGATATCGTCACGTGAGCACCGATGACAATCACTCTTCCCAACATCAACATCGTTCTGGTTGTCTGTTATCCCTCTCCAGGTGTCACTATCTTTCCCAGCCGGATCCCGGGCCGACTCACGTACTAAATAGCTTACCACAACGTGCTGCGTACTCCAGCGACCCGCCGAAGCCTTCATCTCGTCCGGCGTCTCAATCGGACATGACTCGGAGATAGCCCATCACGTCCGGCCACTGGCAGGAACAAAGGAAGTGTTGGTGAGACTCTGCGCCCACGGACGAGTGCTGAGACCACAGCATGCTGAATATGCGGCGGGACACCTGCTGCCGTACCGCACTCGGCTGAGACAACCTCACACCTTGTCCTGAGCCTATCTCCTACCGAGGAGGACTTCTCATCCGATCAACCTCCCGACCGACGCTGATGCCGACCGATCCGCCCACCGGAGAAAGATTAGCTGGCCCAGCATCGGCTCGCGCGAGGCTATATGAACACCTCGCGAGCCGTCGACAAGCTCACTCTCATCCACTGCTCCCACACACAGCACAATGGCCCCGACCGCCCTCGACACCCAGGCGCCCGCCGCCACCGATATCGAGACGCTCAAGGCGCGCCTCGCGCACGGCTTCGCCTTCTCGGACGGGCAGGTGCCCGCCGGCGTCGCGCACAAGAAGGTCCAGCGCGACGGGCCGGAGCGCAAGCCCGTCGCCGACGACTACATGTACGCGTTCAAGTACAACGCCGAGCTGCCCGTGCTGTCCAAGGACGTGCTGCCGATCGAGGACGCCGAGGCGGGCCCGCTGGCCGACGAGTTCCTCGCGGGCCTCGAGGCCGCATTCAAGGACCCCCAGGCGTTCGCGGGGCTCTTCATCGACCAGGGTGGGTAACTCCTAGACCAAGGCTACCCACTAACTGCAGGCGTCTGGCGCGACAAGGTCGTCTTCACCTGGGAGTACCGTACCTTCAACTTCCCCGCTGCGATCCTTAAGGCCGCGTCCGACCTCCTCCCGCGCACACCGGTGCGCAACATCACCCTCCTCGCCCCGACTCCCAAAGTGGAGCGGCCATACGCTGACCTCGCGTACGTCCCCGTCCACTTCTCCTTCGAGACGGACAAGGTCGGTGCGAGCGCAGTCGCGCACCTTGTCCTGACGCCCGCCGGCGTCAAGGTGTGGACGCTGCACACGGTCATCGAGAGCATCCACGGCTTCCCCGAGCTCCCCAACCGCGACGGGCACATGACCACCTCTGAGCTCTCGTGGCACCAGTCGCGCGTCGAGGACACCAACTTTGCCGACCAGCAGCCGGACGTCGTCATCATCGGCGGCGGGCACAACGGTCTCATGATGGCCGCGCGGTGCAAGGCCCTCGGCATCCCCGCGCTCATCATCGAGCGCAACAAGAAGATCGGCGACAACTGGCGCGACCGCTACGAGGCGCTGTCCCTTCACTTCCCGCACTGGGAGGATCACTTCCCCTACATGCCCTACCCTGAGCACTGGCCGACATACACGCCGGCCGCCAAGCTCGGCGACTTCCTCGAGTGGTTCTACTCGGCCATGGAGCTGTACGCGTGGACATCGAGCTCGGTCACGTCGGCGCACCAGGACGAGGACGGGAGCTGGACGCTGCACGTGCACCGCGGCGGAGAGGGCGCGCGCACCCTCACGCCCAAGCACGTCGTCATGGCCACCTCGCTCGCGGGCGTGCCGTACGCGCCCCACATCCCCGGCCAGGAGGGCTTCACGGGCACGCTCCGCCACAGCACCGAGCACGACTCGTCGCGCGCCTGGGTCGGCAAGAAGGTGCTGGTGGTCGGCACGTCGTCGTCGGGCTTTGACACGGCGTACGACTTTGCGCGCCGCGGCGTCGACGTGACCCTCCTCCAGCGCTCGCCGACGTACATCATGAGCCTGACGCACTCTGTGCCCCGCATCATCGGGACGTACGAGCCGAAGAACGGGCGCCGCCCCGACCTCGACGAGTGCGACCGTGCGGCGTACGCGATGCCCGTCGGGCCCGGGGAGGAGCTGGGCCGCCGCCTCGCCGCCGACCTCGAGCACCTCGACCACGACCTCCTGAGCGCGATGGAGGCGCGCGGCTTCCAGACCTGGCCCGGGCAGCGGGGCACCGGCACCCAGACGCTGGGGTACACCAAGAACGGCGGGTTCTACTTTGACGCGGGGGCGTGCGAGCGCATCATCAACGGCGACATCAAGGTCGAGCAGGGCGCGATTGAGCGGTTCGACGGCGCGACGACGGTGCTCACGGGCGGGCGCGAGCGCGCGTACGACCTCGTGGTGCTGGCGACGGGGTTCTCGAACACGATCGACTCGGTGCGCGCGACGCTCGGGGACGAGGTCGCCGACCGCGTCGGCCCCATCTGGGGGATGGACGAGGAGGGCGAGCTCAACGGCGCGTGGCGCGCATGCGGCGCCAAGAACCTCTGGATCATGGTCGGCACCCTCCAGCATGGCCGGTACCACTCGAAGCGGGTGGCGCTGCGCATCAAGGCGATGCTCGAGGGCGTCGCGGGCGACGAGTACCGCGCTTAGCTGTGGGCGCCGGATGCCGGACCGGAGCCGGCAAGGACATAGAAGACCGTTTGGAAATGCATGGTGTTTAGCTGTCATCAGGTGGAGCGATAGCACGACTGCGAGTGCCAGCACCACGCGGCTGCGACCGAGAGGCACGCGTCGGCGTCATGTCAGCGCTCGGGGTTTCCTCGGACGTGGGCGGAGCTCGGACGTAACGTCAGCCACTGTTCATGTGGTCAGCGGGGTGGAGCAGGGTGCTAGCAGGAACGGCGTTCGAGGGAGCGCTTGGGCACGAGGCGGAGACTCCTGAAGACGCGTATGCTTTCACGATACGCCAATAGAACAACGATGGCGGAGATGACGAGGTATGCATGGTCCCGTGTTCCAATCAGTTCCAGAATTAGACGTGTTGCCGGCCTAGATAACCTTGACCACCCTTGATGTCATTTATTCGTCCACTATCGCGCTCTAGCGCGCGTGGCTAGTGGCTCGACACGCGACTCGACACGGGGAACTCGCCGGAACGCGCAACATCCTCGCTTTCCAATGCGCCCGTGTACCGATGCTGCGGTGAGCGGAGTTGACATCCCGCCTGTATCGCCAACACCGGTACACTGCTTGCTCGGAAGATACACATCCCGAGCGCCAGGTAGGCAGGCAGGCTGCAGGCAGGTCGAAAAGCCGGGGCCTGCGGGGAAGACCGGTAGTTGGGCGTCGGAATGGGTCACCCAATGGCAAGTGGGCAAGCGATGCCACTGCCGGCGGATAACGCCAAGGCTTTGATGTGAGATTCGCACTCCTGTTGGTTTTCGCCTGCTCGCCCATCTTACCCCACACCTCGAGCTCAGGCTGGCTCTCATTCCTCGTGCCGCGGAGAGGCGTGAGCAGTCGCCACTTCTTCCTCTCGTCTCTTGCCTGGCCACTCTCCCGGGCCTCCTTGCCTTCCAGATGACGCCCGCAGTGTTCGCTTGTCGGTTCTCTCGCCCATGCATGCATGCCCATCCGCCCTGCCCCTGCTGGCCCTGGTCCCCTCTGCGCACTGATCATCATCGCAGCCCCTCCCGTGGCGGCCGTCTATTCCTGTGTGCTGAGCATCGCGACATTTCTCTCATCTACTTTCCTCTTCAGTCTCGCACGACCTTTCACGACACGTCCTCCTTTCTCATTAGCATCCTGTACGATCCGAGCTCGATTGCCATCGACACAGACGACCAGATCCACTCCCACACTCCCTCTCTCCCCTTCTCGACACCCCCGCCCACACCACCACGCCGGGATGACGGAAGCGTTCGTCCTCCCAAGCACGGCGTCCCCTCCACCCTACTCGCCCCTCCTCGCCCTCCCCGATGCCGTGCTGGCGCGCATCGACGACTTTCTCGAGCTCACGGACAGCGACGCGCTGCGCTGCACCTGCACCCACATGCATGCGCTGCTGGTGAGTTCCAGTTGCCCACTCTCCCCACAACTGCGTCACGGCACGCAGCATGGAAATCCATTCCCGGGCGGCAAGCAGCAGGCTGGTGCCCGGGCCTGGATCCGCTTTCCGCCAGCTACCGAATTCCACCCGGTTAATTACGACGCTGACCGAGCAGAGCCCACCACCGTCGCCAGCAGAGTCGCCGCTGTTCGAGCAGCCGCCGAGCTATGATGCGCGTGTGCGCCTCCTGTTCTGGGGCGCACGGTGGCAGGAGGGCACGCCCGAGGTCGAGGACGTGACCGCCAAGTTTGACCATGCGGGGCGTTTCGATCGCGTGGGCGCAGCAGACATTCTCGATATGGTGCCCTCGCCAAGCCTGGCCGGGATGCGTTTCCGATACAACTCGGACGGGGGATTGGCCAGCTGGGGTGAGTGTGAGCAGCTGGGACATGTGAGGGCCCAATGCGACTGCTTGGTGAGCCGAGCGGGGACTGCCACCAGACACGAGGTTGGGCAAAGTGACAATGCCAAGACATTGTCCTGGTTTCGCCCAGGCCCTCGATCTGGGGTCTCCCCAGGGGGCTCAGCAGGGGCCACCTGGGCCACCTGGGGAGATGCACTGTTGTGGCTCTTTGCTCGCCTCAGCAACTGCAGGCAAGGCCCGGCTCAACCATCGTTCCTCGGCAGATCGCACCTCTCCCCTTCCGCTCCTCACATCTCATGCATTCAGCATGCTGACCCTTCTCAGGCGACGATCCCTACGCGCAAAAAGCGTCCCGCAAGCGCTTCAACCAGCAAATTGCACTCCAGCTCCCCATCTCGCTGCACCTCCTCCCCTCCGGCATCGACGTCGCGCGTCGCTGGCACGACATTGCTCTCGACAAGCAGGGTCGCCTATGGGAACGCGGCCTGGCTGAGGTGAGTACGCCGCCTGTTGACACCCGGCAAAGTGGCCGGGTGGGACCTGCCGATCAAAAATGTCTTGGCGTCCAACCGCGCCCGTCCCTCTCGCCCGCCCCTGGCGAAGCGAGCTGCTGCGCCGGCTGCATTGTGCTGCGCGCCATGCATTGTTGTGCATGGAACGCGGCGCGGGCCCCAGATCTGTGCCCCGCTGAGGCCCCCGCGCACCCCTGGCGGTCTGTGCGGGGCGAGGGCAGCAGTGGGGGTGGCTGGAATGGAGGAGATTTCGCGGGGATAGCGAGCCGGCTGGGCGGGCTGGGGGGCTTACCCGGTCGTGGCTGGGGCGTGGTGCAAGATCCGGGCTGACACGCAGGGCGAACAGTGGGGCATGCACACGGACCGGCTGCTCGCCAACGTTGTCCATGTTGTCGGCACGAAATCGCGGGCAGCAGTGACCGCGACGGGGCGCATTGTGGCGTGGCGCATCCACGACGACAGCGAGCCGGTCACCCTCCTCCCGCGGCTCCCGTGCCGGTCGCTGCCGCGCCCCGAGCGCACGAGCTGGATCGAGTGGTACCCCTCGCCCGGCAAGGCGGACTATGCCGAGGACCGCACGCTCAAGCTCGTGTGCGGGCGCTGCTTTGTCGTCGCGATGCGCGACAATGGCGAGGTGTGGCTCGCCACGCGGCAGAACAACCGCGACTGGCACTGGCACTCTGTGAGTATCCCGAAAAATCAGGCTGACGGCAGCTCGCGCGCGTCTCGCACCCGACGCAGGTCGAGCTCACGGCCGCGGACCACAGCTTTGCCATCTACCGCACGGCGTCCGACTCGGCGGGCGGCACGCCGACGCCCACCGCGTGGGTCGTGCTCGCGTCGCGCAGCGGCAACAGCACGGCGTGGAGCGTGTCGTCGCTCGACACGCCGCCCATCGCCCAGCTGAGCCTGCACGACGCGCAGGGCATGAACCACGGCGTCGCGCGCACGCGCTCCGAGGTGTTCACGTGGCGCACGCGCCGCGACACGGGCCAGGTGTGCGCCAGGCCCCTCGAGCTGCCGTACATCGGGCGCGGGCTGCGGCTCATGCCCGTCGAGGTGTGTGCGGCCGGGTGCGTGGCGGTCGAGGTCGCGGACGAGAGCATCGACGAGCCCGTGCTCCTCGGGCTGCGCCGCTTCTTCTCCGGCGGCTCGGGCGGGCGCAAGGGCAAGGGGAGGGTGTGGTAGGCGTGGGAGCGCGAGTGAGCAGGGGGGCTGGCACAGGACACTGGCACAGATGATTCCCGATCACACATACCCGGACCGATACCAGGGATACCAGCTACATAGGGTACGCGCGGGGTGCAGGGGAACTGTTGTACAAGCGCTTCAGAAGACACATGCACAAGTTGTGGATTGACACGGGTGGCACTCGGAAGTCGGGAGGTGGCAGGATGGTGTGATGTGATGGCGGACCCCCGTTCCGGAACAAACAACAGAGCCGCGGCGCTGCGGCGGTGGCGGGCCGCCATGCGCCTCGATGCGCCTCGACCCACCCGAAATGCAGATGCATTCCGCAGACCACCCGACTTCGGGGCGGACCGGACGAGCGGAAGGAGCGCGCCGCTCTCGATCACACCTTCGTGGCAGGTCTCCGTGGCAGTCAAGATGCGCAGCGGGCGCGCCAGGCCGTCCTTTCCGACTACAGGCTTTTGCAGAGGCTGTAGGAGACGAGCACGTACCGCAGAGCTCCCAGGAGGCGCTCTGGTCGAGGGCGACTGACGAGAAGTCCTTGAAAAGTTCCTGCGAGGGGTTTTTGCACGAGCGAGAAAATCTCCTTACGTAACTGAGTTCAAGGCCGCTTAGCTCAGCTGGTTAGAGCATTGTACTAATATCGAGCACTTCGGTATCGCAATTAGTAATGCAAAGGTCGGCAGTTCGATCCTGTCAGTGGTCAGACTCTTCTTTTGCTAGTGGGGAGGGTTGGGTTGGTGGATCCAAGTCGGCTGCTGTGAATATCCTGGGCATTGTGGGTGCTAGGCGAACATATAACAACAGGTCATGCATGCGCTGTAGAATGGATGTGTGACAGACTACAGACGTGTTCATCGAGCTATGTTCATCATGTTGTGGGCAGGGAAGTCTTCTAGTGGGCGGTGCGACGCTGGGCCCAGGCGGCTACTCCACTCCAGCCCTTGTGCCGGCAGGTGACAGGCTCGATCGCGGTCTCGAGTGCCAGTTGCTGGGTGCCTACCTCAGCTTCGTACTGCTGGGGAGTGAGAAAGCGAAGGCCGAGGCGGACAATGAGAATATTGCGGAGGATAATGCGCTCGGCACCGTTGAGACGGGACGTCACCATCGCCAACACGTCTTGCACCAGCTCCTGGTCCGGAGCCTCGTCGTCTTGCACGAGCTTCTGGTCTGAAGCGTCGTGGGACGCCCCGGTCGGTACGCTCAGGTCCTCAGTGTCCTCGATCTCCGTGATGTGGCTGACGATGGTGACGCGAGGGGGTACATCGAAGTCACAGGCCTGAGCGATGGAAGTAGTGAAGGTCGAGTTGGCCCGAAGGTCGACCGAGTTGAGGAGATGGCCCGGGCGAAGAAGATGGAAGACGACCTCGGCGTCCTGGCTGTCGACGGGTTTGCCCGGAATAGAGAGACTTTGGCTGCGTTCGCCCAGGCCGGCAGCGATGTCATCTGGACTGCACGCGATCGTTCGGACAGCGCGTTTGTACGAGAGGTGACCAGGCATGTTGCCGAACAGGACTTGGGTGCCGTGCGAGACAATGTCATACTCCGCCTCCCCGTCAGACGAGCAGTCGCAGCACTTGAAGCGGACGAGAGCATGGTCGTACGGGCCCTTGACCTTGAGTTCTGCGAGGAGGGCGTCGACGGCGCACAGCGGGGCGAAATCGAACTTGCCACGCGGGATGTCGATGACGCGCGCCTCCTTGACACGGGTGCGAACGTACGCGCGGAGGGAGGAGCGCGCGGTGAGGTCGGCGACGCTGACTGTCCCGTCGGGTTCGACGGGGTGGTTGCGCGAAATGAGCCACTCGAAACGGAGGGTAGAGCCGAAGGGGCAGACAGCGACGTCGATCGTGCCGTCCGGGTAGACCTTGAAGGCGTCGTCGTCGTCCGCCTTGTCTGAGGGAAGGACGACCTCGACGTGCGCGAAGAGGTAGCGGTCGGCCTGGGCGTGGAGGGCGCGGGAGCAGGCGCGGAGGACCAGGAGGGAAGGGGGCGGGGAGAAGGCCACGATAGCGTCGAGGATGTGGGGGTAGGACTGCGAGTCGAAACCGCCGCGTGACGAGGGGGCGTCAGCGTGGTCGGGCGCGACGTAGTCGACGGCCATGGTGCCGAGGATGGGTTGAGGATGGGTTGAGGAAGGGTTGAGGAAGGGGGGTGAGGTGGGTGGAGGAGAAGAAGGTGAATGGAGAAGAGGTAAGAGGTGAGTGCAGCTGAGAGTGTGGGTACGTGGGTGTTGTTGTGACGGTGGAGGAAGGTGACACGTTTTGGGGCGTGTGCAGGCGGCGCTTCGCGCTTCGCACTGCCGCGTGTGCTGCTCGCACCACCACCAGTGTCACTTGAATCGAGTCAGTAGACTCAACTGCGAACAGACGTGGCAAGCATCCTCCTCTTGCGATCTTGCTCGTGCGGTCTCTCGTTAGTTGGGGATCGGGGAGAGTGAGATGCTTCAAGATCGAGATGTTGTTCTCGGCTTTCTAAACTCACTTGACTTTTGTGTCGATCATGACGTCACCCAACCGCCTTGTCGAAGTTTGCATGTCGCCACCATCTGAATCCTCTCAGCAATCCTCTGCGCCTCAACACCATGCACTCTTCCGCCGGCACGACGTACAATGGAGACGTGCAGAGAGCACGCGGACCACTGATCGAGCAACTGCATGCCAAGCGGGACAGCATGGGCCGAGACGGTCTGGCCACCACTACGTCATTCTCGTGGGTAGCATCAGCAACATGACGACATGGTGGAGTCAGTCTCAACCAGCCCACCTCGACTTGGTGGCCACCGCGCACCGCAGCCCGTCCAGGCAAGACATATACATAGCCCGCGGCTCCCCGTTCTCGCTCCCCCAGACCACCATGTACATCCCCTTCCAGAACATCATCGCCGGCTCGCTCGCCCTCTCCCAGACGCTCCTGGGCAGTGAGTCACCGCTTGGGCTTTGCTGACCGCAGGCGACCGCATCGCGCACGGCAGCGTGATGGACTACGCCGTCGAAAAGTGCCTCGACGACGAGCGCAACGTGCGCTGCAGCAAGCCGTTCCTCGTCAAGAAGAGCAAGTGCTACCACATCAAGTGGAGCACGGACGGCGCCATCTCGCACACCACCGCCGAGTTCCGCGACGCAGGGAGCAACGAGATCGTCTACTACCGCGACACGGACGGCAAGTGGACGCCCGAGAAGGGCGAGCTCGTCTACCTCGACTTTAAGCCCAAGGTGCCCACGCAGGGGAACAAGACGGTCGACTACGAGGTGACTACCTGCAAGTAGGCGAGTGTGTATGAATGTTCAGCAGTTGTTGTCTGAGGGGCTGGGGTGGGAGTGGCGGCGGCGTCGTATGGTAGAGCGGAGGCGTAGCACAGCGCGCAGCAGGCTCTGAGCGCACCAGTCACTGCTCCACACCGTCGGGCACTAGTGCCGCAGTCGAGGGGCACAAGTTCATCGCTGCCGCGGCTCCCGTTGGAGGCAAGTGTTTTGAAGCAAGCGCAGTCGCCAGACGCACGCGTGTGCGTCCGCCCGGACCCGATCGCACGTTCATGCCAACCGAGACCTTTGGGGACCAAAAGAGACGCCTTGGTAGACTTGCTCGCACGCTGAGTCGAACAGCGGTTAGCTCAGATGAGGACGCACGCCACAACGAACTGTGATAACCACCTACACTATACGAGCTTGTGGATTCACGTTGGGAGCGCGGGCCACTTCGATGTAGCCCCGAGATGGGGAGCGAAGGGGCCGGAAGAACGGCGCCGTGCGGCACCGAGCTGCGTCCCTCACGCCGGACGCCGCGGCCGACGCCACCCGGGCCGGCCGGCGAGGGTGCACAACTCGAGGGACACCGCGTCTGCTGTCCATTCACGCGTGTTGACGTTCCCTACGCCGACTGCTGGCAGCCCGGCCTGTAGCCCCTCGTGTAGCCTCCCGGCCGAGCTTCAGGTACTTCCTCCTGGCTCATGGTGTCTGACTGCAGAAGCCGCCTGCGGTGGCCAGTGGAGAGCCGTGGGGTAAGCGGGGTTGGTAGGAAGTACCCTCCGGCCCAGCCTACTTCCTGCCAACATCCTTGCCAACCTAGCCGCGGCTGGTTATTCTGCCGCCGCTCTTTCTCCCGGCGCTGTTCCTCCCGGCGCTCGTCAGGTTTCGGGATACGTGAGCGCTCGACTGACCGGGATGCACGACAGGAGATGGGCAGAAGGGAGACCAGCTGCGCCGGTCCGCTCGGACTGGAGAGCCAAGCTTGAGCTCCGATGAGGCATTGCCCTGCATACCATGGATACAACGGTGTACAACTACGTGAACGGGAACGTCGAGAGGTCAAAGTCGAAGCCGAACGCGTACGGCCACCCGTCGACTTGTGGATCGGCAACAGCCCCGTCGACAGGGAGGAACGGCACGGAGCGCTCGGGGCCGACGTTGAGGTCTGCCGTTAGCCGCGCCCGCATCGTGACACTCACCAAACACCCGCGTGACAGCCTTGAAGCCGATGATGAGCTCGGCGCAGATCGGCCAGGTGTCCTGGTGCTTGAGCAGCAAGTCGTGCAGGAGCTGGAAGAGCGTCTGCGCCTCGCGGCGGTGGAGCTCTCCAGCATCGTGTGCGAGGATGAGGAGCTGCCCGCACACGACGAGGCGCTGGACCTGCGGCCAGGAGGGGTTGAGCTGGTTGACGCTGATCAGGTCCGAGTAGGAGTACATGATCTGCTCGACGGCGCGCGTGATCGTGGCCCACGCCTGCGGGGCCAGGCGCTCGTGCCCGATGTGCGGGAGGTAGAGGAGGATACGTAGCCTGTGGTTAGCCCAGACACGGAGGAACCGCCCACCAGTTGTAACGGAACTGCGCCCAGGCGAGCTTGGCCCGCTGCCCACTCTCCAGGTACGAGACATGCCGCATCTCGCGGAGGTACGGCATCCACGCGGCCTCCGTTGCAGTGATGTAGGCGAGGCTGCTGGTGTCGACGTGCGGATCTCCGTAGTCGGCCAGAAGCTTGGCAGTAAAGAACGAGGAGCGCGCGAGGCACTCGGGGAACATGGTGACGGGTGGTGTCGGGTCTACGTCAATCTCGGTGAAGGGGATTGCAGGGCGCAGGTCCACCAGCGAACTCCGGAACCTGTTTGTCAGTCGGATCAAACGCCAACGCACATCTCGGTGTAGAAGAAGGCCGAGAAGAGCGCGCCGACCTGGTCGTGTGGTTGGTATAAGCTTGCCGTCTCCCGGCGGTGCAGGCCGAGCTCCTTGACCTGCCAAGCCATCTGCTGCAGCAGATCCTTCGTCTCGGCCGGCCCACCCATACCGATGGAGAAGGGTATGAGGTAGAAGAGAGCCCCTGGCGTCAGCTACTATCGGCGTTTACAAGCTAGACTCACACAATGCGACCAAACTGGGCCGGTTCCAGCTCGCGAGCGCGTTGTACGCCTTGTGGTAGTACGTGATGTCCTCGCGGCTCTCGTCCGTGAGCGTGAGGTTCTCGCCCTCGCTGATGGCGACGCGGATCTGCGCGAAGCGACTCGTACACAGCGCAGAGTACACAAGTGCCATCTGATCGTCCGTAAGGCTGTTCGGCATGGCGCGGTATCGCCCGTACAGCGACCGCAGAAGAGTGCGATCGGTGGGCGCGTCGCGCGCGTCAAAGTCGCTGCTCTGCTCGTGCAGCAGCTGCTCCATGAGTATGTCCTCATACTCGGTGAGGTGGGGCTGTGGGGGCAGCGGCGTGGGCGGGATTCCCGCGAGGCGTGTGTCGACCTTGAAAACGAGCTGCGAGAATGGCAGCCCCTTATCGCGGCACCAGCTGGCGAGCGCCGCCTCGAGCTCGTCGAGCGGGTTGCGGCGGTCGAGGAAGATCGGGTCGGGGTACGACGTGCCGGCGAGGGGGTCGCGCGGGTCGCGTGGGGCATCGAGCGCGTCGTGGGTCTGCTGGCGGAGGAAGAGCTTGGCGCTCGGTGCGCTGAGGTCAGCCACGAGCGGAAGCGAGCGGAGTGCCGAGAAGCATGGGTGGCGAGATGCGGGGCAGTGTAGATGAGAAGGGAGGGGTGCGCGAGCATACTTACCGCTTGGGACGCGCCTTGAGGCGTACTGTACAGCTGCGCGTTAGCCGACGCGGGCAGGTGGTGAACTTACCTGCTTCCGATTCCGGCGGTGCGGCACGGTGTGCAGGGCGGCGGGCCGACACACTTGATCCTGCGGGCGCGGCACGCCTCGCACGCCTTTGAGGAGCGTTTGCGCGGGAGCTCGTGCTCTACGACTGTGACGGTGTCCCTCTGGTCGCTCATGACCTATGTTTCAGTTGACGGTTGACGGAAGTTTGATGGAAAGAGAGATGTCGAGGGAGGGAGTGGGCGGTAGATTGCGGTTGGGGATGTTGCCCGGATCCATCTTCGGGGCGGAGTACAGGGCTGGCACAGTGACTGCCCTGAGGTGGTAAAGCGGGGCCAATGGCCCCGAGATCACGTGAGTAACCCGAGTGTCTGCCTCTTTGACACGGCTCCAGCGCTCAACTCTTTCTCTTCATCTACACTTCACTTCAAACAGCTCGCTCCTGCTCCAATGTGGGCACCACGCGTCTGCTCGAGGCCGCGGCACTTCCTCGGAAACGCGTGTCGAGGTGGGAGGATGGGAGGTGGGAGGTGGGAGAGAGTGGGGTAGCTCCGGCCGCTCGGGCAGCATGCCGATATCGGCCCGGGCCGACAGCAACATCCGCCTAACATCCTTATTCCTCGCTACTTTTAACCCCACACTCTCAATGGTCACCAGCTCACCCCTCACTGTCTCACGCATCACGCAGACTATAACTAGCGCCCCCACCATGACCGAAGAACGACAGCAAGCACCATGGACACTCTCCACAGCCTCCCCGCCTCCTTCCCCGAGCTCTACGCCGTGAGCGACAGCATCAAGGTCGTCGAGGTCGCCAAGAAGTACAATCAGCCTGATGTAAGCTAGGAAGTTCGTATCTAAGCTGACGGCAGGGCACCCCCATCACGCGCGTGCCCGAGTACACACCGCCCGGTGGCGGCGGAGCGTACCACTGCTCCAAGGGTGTGTCCGCTTTCCAACCTCTGCCAGGAGCTGACATCAGTCGAGACATCGTGGACCCAAGGGTTCTTCCCCGGCCTCCTGTGGCTCATGCTCGAGCGCCGCCGTCTCCTCCCCGCCTCTGTCGAGGGGTCGTACTCCGAGGAGGAGATTGCGAGCCTGGCTCGCAGGTATCAGGAGAGCTTCCGGCACATGGCCAACCCGGCGATCAACCACGACCAGGGGTTCCGCTTTCAGCTGAGCTTCGGCAAGTGAGCAGCTGCGAGGTTTCTGTGCTCAAGCTGACATGCAGGGACATGGACCTGACCAAGAATGACACAGCGTCGGTGCTCATCGACGCGGCTGACTCGCTTGTGGACCGCTACTCGAATGCGATCGGCTGCATCCGCTCGTGGGACAAGATGGTGCGCGTCGGCGAGCCGGACGTCTGGCGCCTGGACAATCAGGACGAGCACTACCTTGTCATCATCGACAACATGATGAACCTCGACCTCATGTACCAGGCCACGGAGCTCACCGGCAACCCAAAGTACGCTGCAATCGCCACGCGCCAGGCGGAGGTGATGCAGGAAGCGCACGTGCGGCCGAACAACACGACGTACCACGTCGTCGACTTCACCGACGGTAGCGCGCATAAGGGATACACGTGCCAGGGGTACGAAGACGAGTCGTGCTGGTCCCGCGGCCAGGCGTGGGGCATCTACGGCTTCGCGCAGTGCGGTTAGTTGTCAGCGACTCCAGAGCTAATGTCAGCGCTGCGGACGGGCCGGAAGGACTTCCTCGACACCGCGCGCCGCCTGACGGACAAGTTCCTCGAGCTCCTCCCCGAGTCGGGCGTCCCTTGGTGGTAAGCTATTTGACGCCCGTCCTAGCTGACATCAGGGACTTTGACGCGCCCAAGCCGTGCCCGTACGACGCGTCCGCGGCGACCATCACCGCGGCGGGGATGCTCTTGCTCTTCCGCCTGCTGCGCCCATCGGACCCCAAGGCCGCCGAAGGCTACCTTGCCCGCGCGTTCCAGCTCGTGCGCGACACGCTGCGCGAGTGCAAGGCGCCCTCCGCCTCTCTCGTGGACGGCAAGGTCGACTGGGGAGCGGGCGGGTGGGAGCCGATCCTCCAGCACTCGACCATCAACGGCAACCGCTTCTCGCCGCGCAAGATGATGGACCACGGGCTGGTTTGTGAGTGTGCAGCTAGCGCATGAAACATCGAGCTGACGGCAGACGCCGACTACTACCTCGCCGAGTTTGCCAACGAGGCACTCAAGCTGCGTCCCCCTCCCAACTAGTTGTAGAAAGTGCAATGTCAGATGTTGTTCGCTTGTTGAAAGGCCCCGCACTCCCAGCTCGTGTTCCGCTCCAACCGGTCATACCCGGTCCCTCCACCTCCGCATCTCGGCACCTCCCACTCGCCGGTCAGCCATGGACATCGCGGGCTACCCCCACATCCTCGACCTCATCCTCGCCCATGCCCCGCCCGCCTCGCTCGCCGTGCTCCGCGGCGTCTCCCGCGACCTCCACGCGCGCGCCGACGCCCAGCTCTTCGCGCACCTCCGCTTCGTCTTTCCGGACACAGAGGCGGGGTACATCCTCATCGCGGCGGCCAGCGCCCCCGTAGCCCTCAAGTGGCTGCGCTACGGCACGGGCGCCAAGGCGCGGGACAACCGCCGCGCCCGCGCGCGCAAGCACGTGTCGCACCTCGTCGGCACCGCGCGCGTCCTCGACGGCCTGCTCGAGGGCTTCGTCTGCGCGCCCCCCGCGGCGCAGCAGGCGCTGCTGGCCGCCGCGCCCGCGGTAGACATCGCGCCGCACGCGACGCTCCGCGTCCTCCGCGGCTTCGACCGCGACTGGCGCGCGTACGAGCGCCTCGTGGGCCTCTGCGACGCGCTCCGCCTGCACGACCGCCCCGTCGTCACCCTCGCCGACACCCCGTTCCTCCCCCTCACGCCCGCGCGCCTGGCCTACCCCGTGCGCGTGGCGCGCGGCGTCCCGCCCCCGCCGCCCGCGGACGTGCTGAAGCGGCACATCCGCAAGTCGCACCGCGTCCTCCATCTCCTCCTCGACCCCAACCCCCTGGATGGCGGGGGTGCCCCGCGCGATCACCTGCTCGCGATGCTGTTCGAGCCCGCGCTCTTCGGCACCCCGCGGCCCAGCACGAAGGAGCGCACGTTCACGGTCGTGGGGGGCGGGGCGGAGCTGCGGTCCCTCGTCGGCCTCCCGCCGGAAGCGGGGAAGGAGGAGTTCGAGGCCGCGGTCGACGCGTTCGCCGACAGCGTGTGGTATGTCGCGCCGGATGGGGGCACACGAGAGGACCACGCCCTCCCGGACACGGCGGAGGTCATGGCCGAGCTGCGCAGGAAACACCTCCACTTCCTCACCCCCGAGGAGTACGTCGAGCGCGTTGGTGCGGAACAGGCTGCGCTTGAGACGCAGATCGACCCCGCGGGGAAGACGGTGGTATACCTTCCTTGACAACATCACTCCTCTCCATTTCATCATCTCCCACTCTTCCTTCTACCGCCTCCTTCCTCGCCACCCATCGACATGCTCGACTCGCAGGGCTACCCTCACATCCTTGACACCATCGTCGACCTCGCCCCGCCCGAGGTGCTTCTCTCACTGCGTGGCTGTTCCCGCGCCCTTCGCGCTCGCGCCGACAAGCACCTCTTCCGGCACGTCGAGGTCACCTTCCCTCCGCCTCACGGAGACATTGACATCGCCATCGTCCCCCACGGCTCTCACCTTAACTTCGAGTGGCTCCCGGTCGAGTGGCTCCAGGGCAGGAACAAGGTCATCGACTCCGACTTCGACAACTGCCGCAACTGCTGCGACTGCCACAGCTGCCACCGCTGGCATAAAGGCTTCGTTCGTCGCAAGCACGTGGACGACCCCGCGCGCGTTGCTCTACGGGAGTACGTGGCCTATTGGATGACAAAGGTCCGCGTGATAGACCTCCCGTGTTGGGATGCGTGCCGCTACAACTTCTTCCATGACGACCGCGTCGACATCGAGATGCAGAGGGCCGTCAGCATGCGGCTCTTTGGCGCTCCGAACCACGCGCACACCCCGCTGTGCTACCTTGGGAACCCGATTCGCGAATACATCGTCATTGACGACGTCGACTTTGCTGATCCCGTCTGGCCGCGCTATGCACCCGCCTTCTCCCGACTGGTGCACACCAAGCACGTGCGCCCGGGCGATGTGGCGGCGCGTTCGAAGCTCATGCTCGTCCCCCTGTTCCAGCCCAACACCTCTGCCGACTTCCAGATCCGTATCGGCCCAGAGGAAATCGTCGTCCATCTCCTCCGCTCTGGCGACGAGCTCTCACCTGCACCCCTCGACAAGGTCTCGGCCGCCGTGGTCGACCAACTTCTCGCGCTGCCATTTTCGTGGGACCCTTCCAAGGGACATCCCTCCCCGGCCGTGACTGTGGTCGGCGGCTCACAAGAATGTCGCCTCTCCGTCGGTCTCACCCCCACGGCCTCGGACGACGACTTCCACTCGACCCTCGACCAAATGGCCCACACGTCTCCAAAGGCAAACCTTTGGCTCGCGGCGACCAGTGCGCCTCACGACGAGATCTATTCGCACTGGCGCGCACACCTGCGCTTCCTCTCGCCCGAGCAGTACCTCGCCGAGGTCGGCGCGGCGCAGGTCGCGCTCGAGACACAGCGCGAACTGGCCGGTCCACCGCCCGTGTACATCTCTTGAGTGTGCCGCCAGAGCGCGGCATAGCGACACCTACCCACCTCACGAAACGACAACTTCGACGCAGCGACGACCCCGACGGGGCCAGTAGATTAGACTGGTTTCATAAGATAGACGAGTAAGCGAGACACCGCAGCACGTAGACAGATTCATCACACCTGGCGGCTGAACGCCTGGCGCATCCCAGGCGGGAGGGGGCACACGTCGTCCTTGACGTCGCCGGGCGGCTTGCCCGTCCGCGCATGCTCGAGCCACATGGCCGCACAGCACTCGTACAGGTCCTTGACGGCGACCGAGCACTTGCCCTGGTCCTTCTCGTTGTTGAGGCAGGCCTGGATCGCGCGCGCTGGCGTCAGCTCCGCCGGCGGGGCGCCCACCCTCGGCGCTGCAGTCGCGGTCGGCGGCGCCGCCCTGGTCTCGGTGGAGGAAGCTCGTCATTGTGAGGAGTGGGAAGTAGCGGGGAGGTTCCCACAACCCAGCGGGTTATATACGGCAGCACGGCAGTGGAGAGCTCGGTCACAGGCACATGGTGCACATGACGAGATGAGGTGGGGTTATCTATGACGCGGGCGGGACCTGGTGCGGAGCCACTTCGTCCCGCCTGTCCGTCTACATTCCCAGCTCATCCAGAACCTCCCGAGGCTGCTATAGTTCACCAGCAGCTCAAAAGCATGCATGCATAGCAAAAGAGAGGAGAACTGGACGAGTTAGGAATCGAACCAAAGACCTTGTCAAGTACCAGGTGCTAATGACACGCTCTACCAACTGAGCTACACGCCCTGTGTTCTTCCACGACAGCTGCTCTTCTCGCGCGTTCTTGGACACCCAGGCTCTCGCCGAGTGCAGCGCAGACTCCAAGATGTTGTGCGCCGTGAGGCGAGTCGCCTCCAGAGACGAGAGATTATGACATTGCGCACAGCGCGACTACAACCCAATATACGAAGACTACAAGCGTTCGACTCCTCACCCCTCCAGCGCGATGCCGAAGCCTCACTGCGCCGGGGCGTACTCGGAAAGGAGCATGTTGGACCTGGGGTCAGCTTGACGATACAGTGGTGAGCTACGACTCTACTCACCAGTACCGTCCGTCGTCGGCCTCGGTCTGCGCCACATACTCCGGGACCTGCATGAACTCCTCCTGCGCGTTAGCAAGCCCCACTCAGCAGCACGCACCAGTCCCAGCTCGGCGAAGAAGTCGAATCCGACACCCAGCTCGCCCTCGTTCGTGCCGTTGACCATGGCCTCCGCGACGCCGGGCGACCCCGCGCGCGACTCGACGCTCAGCGAGCTGAGCACGCGGCGGAGGTGGCGCGCGACATACGCGGGGGCCGTCTTGCTCTCCTCGCTCGTGACGCTCGCGTGCGCCACCAGGATGCGGTGCAGCACGGTGAGGATGAACGTCTTTTGCTGGCGCGTCGAGTAGCGGAACACCTTGCCGGCAAACTCGGCTAGCCCCGAGGTCATGCAGCTCGCGCTGTCCTGCATGATGACGAGCATGCCGTTGTGCGCGAGGATGTCGATCTCGTCGGCGATGCGCGAGACCAGCTCAAGGCACGAGTCGAGGCGCAGGGGGTCGCTGCGTACCAGGTCCTGCTGGTAGCGCTTCATGACGAACATGAAGTCCAGGATCGACCAGAGGAGCACGTGCTCGACCTCCTGGTTGAAGCACGGTGGTGGGGCTGGCGTGAGCGGTGATGTGGGGAGAGTATGGCGGGGCGGCACTCACATTCCTTGCTGAACCACTTGTTGATCATCGCCTCGCTCTGCGCCGTGAGCGTCTCGATCGCGACGTCGAGGTAGGCGTGGTGGGGCGACTTGTGTAGTGATCCCCAGTGGTCCTTGAGCTTGCAAAGCCTGGTGTCAGCTGGGAAACGGATCCAGGAGCTCACTGGATGCTGGCGGCGATATGCATATCGACGCTCGGCCCCAAGTGCAGGTGGCCTCTGGCCCAGATCTCGGGCTGGATGTCAGCTAGTGTACAGCAACTAGCTCACGTCTGAGTGGTCGTTTAGTCTGATCGTGGTCGGCAGGCCGTGAATGTACGATTGTCTTCGGTTAGCGCGGCCGGAGCGGAGGCTTACCCCCTGTCAAAGGCTGTGGGCGGGCGTTAGCACTCCATAGGCAGTAGACGGTCGTGGGAGGCTTACAGAACAAACCTGGCGTCAGCTGTATCTTCGTGAATCAGCAGACACTCACAGAACCAGGTCCTCTCGGCGTTCTGTCGTCAGCGCCGTCATTCTCACCACTCACTAGCAACTTGCGCGCCTCTCTCTCCTCCTCAGGCAGCGGGTCATGGCGCGGGATGTGCCAGAACCGGCTGTACCCCAAACGGATAGCCATGCCGACCTTCATCCAGCCGCTCGTGTCCTCCGGGTCCTTCCAGTACGTCATGATCATGAGCGACTGCACGACGCCGATCTCGGACAAGCCAGACAGCAGCGCGCGGTCGAGCACGGTGCGCGCATGGCTGATGAGCGCGGGGTGCAGGTCCTGCCGGAAGAACCGGGCCGAGGACGCGAGGACGGTCGAGAAGAGCACGCTGGATGTGCGACGGAGGTACTCGAGCGTGTGGAGGTTGCCGTCTAAAACGGCCACGAGCGGGTTCAGGCGTTCCATGAATCTGTTCGTCAGCAGGCTCGTCTACCGGTAGTACGCACAGTTGCACGAGCTGGTTGGCCTCGACCTCGCTGAGCGCGCGCAGGGACACGGGGTCGTCCGTCTCGTTCATGCCCTCGTCGTCGGCGTCGGGCGCGTACCCTCTGCGCGCCGGCGCGCTCGAGTAGAACGGCGCCTTGGCGCTGCTCCCCTCGGCGGGGTCGAGGAACTCGGCCATGTTGAGGTTCTGGTTGCGGCTCGAGCTCGTGTAGTTGCCACTCGTCGGCGACACCGTGGTCGTGGACGCCGAGTGCGGGCCGGAGCGCGACAGGTCCACGAGGCTCTGGGCCTGCGCCATCGCGGGCGCGACGGGCGGCGAGATGCCCGCGTACGGGAACGACATGGGGAAGAGGTCGGGCTTGCCCGGCGACGACGAGGGCGGCTGGTACGGCTGCGGGAACATGGTTTGTGTCTGGGAGAGGGATGGGTTCGGGTTCGGCGCGTCCAGGTTTTGCGCCTCTTGCAGCCGCCGCGCAGAGTTCGGCGGGCGCCCCTTGCGCTTGATGACGGGCGGGTCGGCGCACGCTAGCCCGTACCGGCCTGGCGTCAGTCGCGTCCCCACGCCACGGAATGCTCGGGCCGCGGGTGGCGACGTCGCCGCCCACCACGAGTCACTCACTACAGCGCGCGCAGACACTGCCGTCGGCGGTCCGGATACATCGCACCTGGGGTTAGAGAAACGGCCCGCCCGCCGCGCCTCGCGGCCCGGCTCACCTTGATTGCGCGGCACGTCGTACACCTGGGGTCAGCACGGACTCAGGGGAAGCGGGTCGGGGAGGGGGATGGGGGGGAAGGAGGCGACGCACGCGAGCTTGGAGCGCGCGAGGGGCTTGGAGTCTGGTTCTGGCGACATGTGGGGCCGAGTGGGGGACTCGGGCATGGATGTGGAGCCCAGTGGCGAGAGAGAGATAAAGGATGGCGGAGGGGAGGATGATAGCGATGGGAGGGTTGCGGGGCGGAATGGGATTGCTGATGCAGCGGGCATCCACCCGTCCCCCCTCACCCCTCACCTCACCCAACATTCCGAAATGGCCCGCGAAATGGCCCGAGCTCTCTCTACCAAGCCCACTCTTCTGCCCCACAAACTGCCCCGCTTCTTCCCATTCGAGAACCTCTACTCCAGTCGAGACTTCAGAGCTTGCGTTAGGAGATGTGGGGAAGAGTTGTGCGGGGGAGGGCTCGGTGAAGACGGGGCGCGTGGGGCTTTATCAGTCTGCCGCGGCCCGAGACTCGAGCCGTTATCGTTCCTGCGTCCCTTGTCTCGGTCTCTCTACAGTTTGGCAGGCGCATAAACCTAGCCTTGGCACTGCTGCCACCCGCAGCCGAGACACCCGGAGATGCGGAGTGGGTGAGCGTGAGTGGGGGCGGAGACGTGTTGATGCGAGGATTTTCCGCCACACCGGGCCAGGATCTTGGGTCTGCATTCCACCGCGATCCACCGAAAGCATGCTTAACGGATCCCTGCGTGCATCAACGTACACAGCCCCTATGCAAGGGTGAGAGCAAGCACAGTCCTAGCAGCAGTCCTGCATCAGATAAGCGACTAGTCGCGGAGGCGAGGACCAAGAGATCGGGTGCGAGCTGCAGGAAGATCTGCTCATCTGGGGCGAGGCCTGTCACTCCTCGATCCTCGATCGCAACCGATCCAGCGTTCCACCGAGTCACTGCCCCAAACGGCATGCCAGTCGTGTTTGTGCATGTTCTAGTCGGCTACAGAGTCACAGTACCACATTCCAGTGATTATCGCCCGCGTAAGCGAGGTTCGGCATGTACGCCGCGGGTCGGGGGATCGCTACAGTAGTGGTGCGATGCCCGAGGGGAGAAGAGGGGAACTCGGGCACCGGTCAAGAGCTGGGCGTCAGAACACGGCGATCAACGGGGCACTCACGGAGTGTGTGTTGTTGTGTGCTGCGTGGACGGGGCTAGGCCTTGTGGGGCTTGAAGATGTTCCAGCGCCGCTTGTCCTTGTCCTTTGTCACCTAGAGTCAGCGCATCATCACTGACCCCGACATACCAGGTGACTGAGGTCGATCACGCTCTTCCCCGCCGCCCCAAGGGCGCTCCCCCGCCCCTCCTTGTCCGCCCGCCCCTCCTTCTCCCGGACAGGCTTGCCGCTCCGCTTGGCCTCGACGAGGGCGATGAACTCCTTGGTCCCGCGGTCGTCCTTCCGCCGCAGCCGACGGAGAAGCGGCATGCTCTTAGTCGGGCGCAGCTCGGGCTCCAATCTCTCCTTTAGTTGCCTGATCTCCGCCTCGAGATCGGCGATCCTCGCGTCGACGCCGCTCACGGCTGTTGTGCCCGAGTACGAGCTCATCGTGGGGGAGTAGAGCGTGTCGGCGTCCTCGACGCGCGCGAAGGGGTGTAAAGCCGCGTCGTCGTCCTCGTGGAACTTGGTGGGCAGGGGCACAAGCGACTCTCTGGGGATACGCTGGCTCGGGCGGCGCGTGACGGTGTAGCGCCGTTGAGGATCGCGCGTGTAGTGCGGGTCGAGGTAGGTTGGGCAGCCGGTGCTGGAGAGCGGGGAGGCGCAGGAGGAGCGCGACGGACAGCGTTCGGCCGGTAGACGGACCGGATACGCAGAGCACGGTGTGTGTGGTGGCGTTGGGAGGGGGAGAGCCGGGAGCGGTGTCTTGGGCGGCGGGGTAGGGGGTGGGAGGCGAGGAGAGCGACCGAAGGAGGGCTGTGGGCGAGGAAGGTCGCGGAGGTCTAAGGGGGCTGGTGGTGGGCGGCGGTTGCTTTGCTGCATGGTACTGTAGTGATGTGAGGAGAGGACTAAGAGGCCCAAGATGCAAGAAGAGTGTGAGCGATGAGGTTGAAGAAGAGCGAGGATGGATGAGGAGGATTTGATAGACTATGAAGGGAGAGTGAGTGTTGTGTGTGGGTCTGTGCATCGCATCGTCTGCGCGCGGGGGTGACACTTTAGCTTCTAACTCTCACTCACTCTCACTCACTTCCTGCCACTACTCGCGTCTAACTTGTTGTCGCCCCTATTCACTACATTCCTACCTCGCCCCTCCTTTCCCTTGTCACCGGAGCACCATTGCTTCTCTTCAACCTGACTGCGGGGATTGTGGGGTGGTTTATCGAGTTGCAGGCTAGTGCAGGGTGTTGATGGCGAGCACGGCATTTGGTGAATGGTTGGTTGCGAACAGCTGACCCTAACGCACGGTGGAGAAGCGACTGCCCGGTGAGTAGTCGGTCAGTGCACCTCCTGTGCCACCAAGTAAACTCGCCCTCACTCGCCCCTTCCACTCGCTTCACCATTCCACACTCGCCCCTCGAAACGCCGAGGCTCGCGGGCAGCCAGGTGTTTGGGGGACGGCGATCGCCGAGCTGCAGGGAGCGGGGGCACAGACCTTTGCTCCACACTCGCCGACGCAGTCGTGATCCGTCCGATGAGGGCCCCGGTCCGAGCACGTCAAACCAAGAGTGAGTGAGTAACGCAGGATACACAGATGGCGTATCGGGCGACCTGCTCGTTCTGGAAACCGCAGCTAGCCGCCAACACTCGCGCTCACACGTGTGGCTCCGCAGTGCGACCGCAGAGGCCGCGCACCCCGTCTCAGCTGATCACCTGCTGCGCACGCATTACACATTCTTGCATTGCAAAGACATTCCTTCTGATACTGCGGCATTCCCGCCTCCCCGCTTACTTCAGCGCCTCCACGACGGCCTTGAGCGCCCCGAGCGTCGCCTCGTCGTGCCCGACGTACCCCACCAGCTGGAGCGAGATGGGCGCACCCTCGGCGGTCGCGGGGTCATAGGTCGCCCAGATCTCCTTCTCCTTCTCGTTGCGCGGGGCACCCTCGTGCACGTCGCCCGCGCCGACGCTCAGGCCCGTCGGGAACACGGCACCCGGGTAGTTGGCGAGGTTCCAGTATGCCGTGTAGCCCCAGTACGTGCTGGTGAAGTGTGGGGGCGCAGGCGTCGCGTACGCCGGGGTGAGGACGACATCGACGCCAGATGCCTGCCAGTGCTTCGCCAGGGCGAGGCGGAAGGCGTCGCGCGCCGCGACCGCCTGACGTCAGCTTCTCCAGATTCTCAACTCACCGCCATGAGCTCGTCGGCCGTCGGCGCCCGGTCACCGCCCTGGTCGATGATCCACGCGCTGAGGGGGTGGATCGGCTCGCCGGCCTCCTCGAGGCAGTTGCGCACCGCGCGACCCCCGTCCGGCCAGTACAGCTTGCGGAGGACCTCCCACGCGCTCTTGCTCTCGTAGGGGGTGTACGGGACGACCTCGTGGCCAGCGGTGCGCAGTTTCTCCGCGACCATCTCGAGGCCGCGGCGCATGGGCGCCACGGGCGCGACAACGCCGTCGTCCCAGAGCACGCCCACGCGGAGCTTGCCCGCCGGCACCGGCACCCAGGGCTTGACGAACAAGCTTGGGTCGCGGCGCCACGGCTCCGAGTCGGCAATGAGCTTCATGTACAGCTCGAGGTCGGCGGCGGAGCGCGCCATCGGCCCGTGCGTGCACAGGATGCCCTCCCACCCGGGGGGCAGCATGGGCGCATTGCACCCGCCGTACGGGACGCGCCCGGCCGTCGGCTTGAAGCCGTAGATGCCGCAGTGGGCGGCGGGGCAGCGGATGCTCCCGCCCACGTCGGTGCCAATGCCCAACGGCGAGCCCTTGAAGCCAATCAACGCGCCCTCGCCGCCGCTGCTCCCGCCCGGCGTGAGGCGCGTGTTGTGCGGGTTCGTCGTCGTGCCGAGGTAGCTCGTGCACTCGAGCTGCATGAGTGCCTGGGGGTTGGTCGTTTCTGGGTCAGCCCAGCCTAACGTGGGACATACTGCAGTAGAAGACGGCGCCGGCGGCGCGGAGCACGGACACCATGTGCGCGTCGTCCGTGGCGACGCACTTGCCCACGCGGGAGAGGAAGCCCGCGGGGCTGTCGTGCCCCCGCACATCGATGTGGTCCTTGATGCTCACGGGCACACCGTGCAGCGGTCCGCGCGGTCCCTTGGCCGCGAGCTCGTCGTCCAGCGCCGCGGCCTGGGCGAGCGCCTCGTCCGCAAACAGCTCGACGAGGCAGTTGGTGCCCTGCTGCGCGAGCGACGCGGCCTTGACGTACGCCGTGGTCGCCTGCACGCACGACACCTCCTTGGCGGCGATGGCAGCCGCGAGCTCCCCGGCCGAGAGGTCGAGGAGTGCAAGCTCGGCCGCGCTGAGGATGCCGCTCGTCTTGAGCAGCGAGATGGCGTGCACCGGCACCTCGCCCTGCACAAGGTACTTGGCGGGGACAGTGGCGTCGCGCGCGGCGACAGCGGCGTCGCGCACACTCTCGTAGGTCGTGTTCGTCATGGTTGTTGTTGATGGCCGCCGTTCGTCGCGCTTGTGTTCTTAAGCGCGGCTGTAGCTTATCAGCTCACATGATCGCACTCGCTTGGCGGCTATCGCTTGTCGGCTGCCGTCTCGGCGTCTTCAGCGCGTGCCTGAAGCGGCGGGTGGTGGGGGGCCCACGGGGTCGCAGAAGCACATGCATACGAGCACATGTCGGAGAGCGGGGAGGCGTGCATCAGCTGACGGACGGGTTAGTCGCTGGACGGGAGGCTTCAGTTGTGTTGGGAGTGTGGGTTGTTGGGGTGGATGCCGAGATTGGGCGGGTGGGGCGAGATAAGCGCTCGCTCGAGCAGCGCTCGGCGGCAGCGCTCCGTGGCTTGGCGAGTGCGTCGACCACGTTGAGCGGAGCGCTGCCGCTCCGTCTATCGTCAAGCACCATGGCGGCCAGAAGCAGCACCACCGCCCACGAGGTCCTCGGTGGTCCCGAGGTGCTGGAGTGGTTGTGAACCAGCCAGCACGCAGGTTCCGGCGCGGTGGAAGTCGGGAGGAAGTCGAGCGGCCGACTTCCGGGACCTGTGTTCTTGTTGGGGAGACAGCGTGGAGATGCATGCGCTCCTGGTCGCTGGCACTGGCACCAGCATCCTTGGGGCCGAGCTGCCCGTCGGACTTCGGGCTACGCTCGGCGCTGGCACCGCTGCCTGCGGAGAACACTGATCGACGGTGATCGTCACAGTCGAGAACAATCTCGGCCGAGTAATGTGGATCGTATTATGGATCGGCGGGGCGCATCTGCTGCGCAGCGGGGCGTGGGAGCTCAGTACCATGTCGGGGCGGCTGCGTGAGATAATCATCGGTGGTCATTCTCGGAGGACGGAAGGGGCACAGACCCGCGGGAGTGCGAGCTAAGGGTGTGCGCCGCTGCTACCCTGCCGCCTGTCACCTCCTGTGATCCTGCGATCCTGCATGTCCTGCATCTCGCACTCTCCTGCCAGTTCTGCTCTGACAGCTCTGATGAACCCTCCCCCGCACTGCCTGGCCCACATGCCCCCGTCGCCATGCCTTCTGCGCCAAGATACGCTGCGGCGCAGCAGTGCCGGTCGTGCGACATGGCGCTGGCGTCGTAGGTCGCATCGAGTCGGATATGCCCGCCGCTGCGTACTCTCACGCGACACCGCCCTGGTCTGCACCGAGCTGTCTTCGCTTGCTGCGCTCTGCCTGCATGCTTGCCCCACATCCCTGCCCCGGAATCTTGGGAGAGATCAGGATAATCTCAGGACGCCCAGGCAAAGCTTCCGATCTTCTCGTCCCCTGCCGTAGCCAGTAAGCTGGAACATGTGCATGGCGCGCAGAGGGCGAGGGGGAGCTCGGGGACAACTGCAGCGAGGGACGAGAGAGGGGTTCGGCGAGAGTCCCGACGGCCCAGACACGGCCCCCTGGCCTTGACCGCCGGCGTCCGTACCGGCGTGCCGGAGGAGGCACGCCCGGGGAATACCGCCCGAACCGCCCGCCATCCCCGTCTCCAAGATCTCTGCGAGACAACAATGTCATTCAGACGCTGCTGACCTCTCTCTGTCTTACCTCTTCCGGCTCACCCCCGCACCCCGCGCCCCGGTACCCCAGCATCGGCATCCGGCCAGCAGCTCCTGCAGCTCCACGTTAACCCCCTGCCTCCTGCCTCTGCCCACCCTGCGTGCGCCACCAACCCCTCCTCGGCTCGTTGGCTCGCTACTACCCCACACTCCGCAGTCCGGAGCCCGTGCCCAAGACGGGCCAATAACTCCCCGCCCACAATCTCGCCATCCGCTATCTATCATTAATTCACTTCCGCACCTCACAATGGAGGAGCGGCGCACCTCGACCTCGACGGCGTCGTCCTCGCCCGGCGCCGACACGCCTCTGCACCCGTACGTGCCCCCGACGGCGGCACCCGCACGCAAGCGCAAGCCGCACACGCGCACCAAGACCGGATGCCGCCGCTGCCGGCAGCAGCGCGTCAAGTGCCCCGAGGGGCCGATAGGCCCGTCCGGGCGCCAGGTCATCTGCCGCCGCTGCTGGGAGACGGATCGGCCGTGCTACTACCCCGCCAAGGGGGCGAAGCGGGACCGCAACTCGGACGAGGCGTGGGAGCGCGCCGAGGACGTCGACGAGTGGAGATGGGGCAACGGCGTGCCCTCCAGCAGCGGCGGGCGCGAGGTTGGCGGCGGGCATACCAGCCATGCCCCTGCCGCGCAGCCGGTGGGGGGCGACCTCGGCGCGCTGAGCTTTGGGCTCGGGCAGGCGCTTATCGACACGGCGCCGCGCGAGGGCTTTGACTGGTCCGTCTTGTTTCCGCCAGCCCCACAACAGCAGCAGCAACAACAGGCTTCGATCCTGCTGCTCGACGACGACGAGCGCCATCAACAGCAACATCAGCAACAACATCAGCAGCAGCAGGAGCCGTCGCACGCGCGCGAGAACCAGAACCTCCTCCAGCTCGTCGGCGCGGGCGCGTTCTCGCCCTCCTCGGCGCGCGTCGCGCTCCCAGCGGCGCCGGAACCCGCCCCCGCATCCCTCTCGCAGAACTTTATCAACTCGCTCCTCGCCCCGTCCCCGCTCAACGGCATGGTCGCGCCCATCACGCTCGCGGGGCTATCGACCTCGCAGAACGACCGCCTCATCGTAAACTACTTCGAGGTCGAGGGGTGCAACGAGATTGTGAGCACGACAAAGTCCAAGCACAACTGGATCTTCATGGAGCTCTTCCCGCGCCTGCTCGCGACGCTAGCCGTGCAGCCGGCCGGCTCGCCGACGGACGACGCGGACGGCGCCGTGCGCCAGTGGCTCCACCTCTGCCTGCTGCAGATTGCGTACGTCCACCGCGCCAACATCGAGCCCGACGAGGCAAAGTCGTGGCACTTCCGCTCCGAGGCCGCCCGCTTCCGCCAGAAGGCGAGCTACGCCATCCTCCGCGCAAAGGTCAAGTGGCCCGACGGGCAGTGGAAGACGGAGGAGTATCTGTGAGTCTGCCCGCGGGCGCGCTGACGCCAGCATGGGCTTCTTCGTGCGCTGCATGGCCGACATGCTCGACTCGGGCAACCTCGCGCTGGACCGGCACACGGCGTTCGAGCTCCCGCTCGAGAGCGCGACGCCCTTCTACTCGAGCCTGCGCGACATGATCGCGCTCTACTCGACCCTGCAGTTTGCGTGCACGTCCATCGACCTGCAGATTGGCAGCGTCGCGCCGCTCTTCGAGATGCCGCCGCGCGGCGAGGAGTGGGTCGAGCGCTTTGTCGGCTTCTCGCGGCGCATCGTGCGCATCATCGGCCGCGTAAACGGCATGGTTGTGTATCGCGCTGGCCTCCTCCGCGCGGGCACGGACCAGGGCGCGCCGGGCAAGCTCCTGCGCGCCGAGGCGGAGCGGCTGGCGAGCGAGCTCGGCCAGAGCTGGGACTGGGACGAGAACGCGCAGGAGGTCGGGCAGAGCGCGCGCGTCCAGCGCGGCGACGAGGTCATGCGCCACGCGCTCCTCGTCCTGCTCCTCTGCGAGGTGCTCCAGGTCCCGCTGGACGACCCGAGAATCGCCATGGCCGCCGACCGCGCCGTCGAGCTCGTGGTCGACTGCGAGCCCGCGGCCGTCGGCGGCTTCCAGTGGGCGCTCACGATCTTTGCCATCTACTGCCGCGACGGGGAGCGGCGCGAGCGCATCCAGGACCTCATCAAGCAGATCCTCGCGCTCAGCTTTGGGAGCGGGTACCGCGGCCCCGACGACATCCTGCGCCTCTGCTGGGAGGCGCTGGACCGGAACGGCGCGTACGAGAACGGCATTGCGCCGTGGCGCGAGGGCATGGGCGCGCTGGGGCGGAACCTCTTCATCTAGGGGCATCCAGTGGGGTGGGTGTGGGAACAGTTGTACGACGCAACGTAGAGTGGGGAGTGGGGGATAGAAGGCCACATAGGTTGTATAACATGCAATGTCTTATAGTCTGCCGGGAGAGTGGGTAAAAGAGGGTATCGGGCGCGGGGCGGGGCGTAGCGCGGGCACTCGCTTGAGGTGCGCCGCTTGCCGGGTGCTGTTGCAAAGTCGGGCCGTGGGGAAGGGGCTATGCGAGCTGCCAGTACACCCGCGGTCTCGCCATGCTCTAGTCGGCGCGCCACTCGCCTCCGAGCAGGAGCATCGCCTCGCTAGCGACAAGCGCCGGCTCGTGGACGTTGACGTTGTGCGGGCTCGTCTCGGCGAACACGAAGCGGCCGTTGACGCGCTCCACGCGCTGGCGGTGCGCGGCGGTGAGCTCGTCGCGCAGCTCCTTGCCGAGCTCGCCGCCGCCGGCCGAGATGAGCGTGAGGGGCACGCCGGGGGCCTCGGCGTTGGCGGTCGAGCGCAGCTTGCCGCCAATGTCCGTGACCTCCCACGCGGAGGCGCTCGCCGAGGCCTTGGAGAGCCCGGCGATCGCCGCGCCGAGGTACGGCTCGGGGAGGGGGTCGAGGATCGCGCGCCCCATCTTCTCCGCCCACCCGAGGTAGTAGTACACGTAGGAGAGGTACGAGCCGAGCCAGAAGAGGGCGGTCATCTTGCGCGTAAAGTAGAAGGGGCAGAGCTCGTCGCTCGGGTCGACGAGGAGGAGGCCCGCGAGGCGGGGCCGGATCTGGGGCGCGGCGACGCGCAGGATCGGCCCGCCCCAGCTGTGCCCGACGAGGAGGACGCGGCCCTCGACCGACGCCACGACGGCGAGCAGGTCGCCCGCGAGGTCCGCGAGCGTCCGCTTATCCGAGGCCGGGGAGGAGCCGCCGTACCCCGCGCGGTCGTAGGCGACGATGCGCACCGGGTGGGACACGAGCTCGTCCACCACCAGGCCCCAGTACGCCGCGCCGGTGCCCATGCCCGACTCGAGGACGATCACGTCGTCGCCGGAGCCCGCGTGGTATGTCTGCAGGACGCGGCCGTCAGGGAGGGTGAGGGGCTTGGTGGAGGTGAGGAAGGAGGCGCCGGGGTGCGCGAGCGCCGCGACGGGCGTGGCGGGGCGCGGGTCGTCGTTCGGCATGCTGGGCGTGAGGGGGCGTTGGATGGAACGGGAGATGTGAGACGAAGAGAAGACAGTCTAGTTGCGGGAACGCTTGCGAATTCTGAGAGTGCCAAGACGCCGCGATGCCGGCCGACGCGAGCCGGAACGAGCTACATCCGGAACTCGGGGCTGATAAGCGCTCACGGCGCTTGTTTGTGTCCTGTGATCTGTTTGCTGATGTGTTCTCTACACGGAACAGCTCCCAAGGCCACGAGCGCTCGTCCTATCTACAGGTGGGCGGAAGTCCACGCCCACCCCGACACCGCGGTGATCGCCAGTCCCGCATGGGCACGTGCCTCCAACCGCGGCACAGACAAGCTTACCATGTCGTGGATCGTGGACAGGCTGACTCACAGCGGCCCGGGCCAGATAGATCTTGCATGTACTGTAGTTGCCGAACCCGACGTCACTTCAGACTCCATACCCACTTGCGATGACATGCGACCCTTTGCCGAGTGCAACGCCAGGCGCTGACGCAGACGTCACAGACGCGCCCATTCCTCATCCCCGCTCGGCCAAGCCACACCCCTCCACCCCGCCGTCACTGTCAGCACCCACTCGAGCTCCACACCTTCTGGCAACACCCAGCCTGTGCCTCCGCTCTGCGTCGAGCTCCGTTTTGCCAGAACTGGCGTCCATGCGATGGAGCGGGATTGGGGGCGATTGGGGGGCGATTGGGGGGCGAACTGGAGAGCTCGACACCCCATTCCATCGCTAGTGGCCTGCTCGCGCTGCAAGTGCAACAGGACGCGGCGCGCCGAGTGGGCCCCACACCCTCGCGCGAAGAGGTCCGTCCAATGCCGCAGTGCGCCGCCTCCGCACGATCGCGCACGCGCGCACCTTCCCACGTCCTGGACCGGGCCGGCCAGCGCCGTGTCTCTCACGCGACCCATGTGGTCGCCTCTAGCGAGCCCGTGATTGTCAGCGTCCCAAGTTAGCTCCATCGCGGCGGAGCTGGCAGAGCAGGTGCGCTCGGCATGCATGTTTCACTCTCGGCCGTGCTATTTATCGCTCCACAGGTGCCTGCCCCGAGTCATTTCGAAACAGCTCAATGTCAGTCTCGCGTAAGGTCATCGAGGGCCCTGACCGAGCTGCTAACTATAGCCCCATGTGATACCCAGGACGTCATGACTGGATCGCTGATCTCGCCAACTCAATCTTAGCGTTGATGCGGGGAGTGGCGGCGGGGCGGGGTCGGAGGCGGGACGGCAAGTCGCGGCTGCTGCGGGGCCGTGGGGCTGTGGGGCAGCAGCGGGGCGTGGGACCAAGACAAGACGCCGGGCGGGGAGCGCAAGGCCCCGCGCTGAGACGCCGGCGAGCTGTCTTCGACTGGACGGCGCCTCTTTTCTCTGGTCTACCCCAGGTGCTGGTTGCTCACCGGTGCCAGCTTATAAGCTGGAGTGGGGGCGTCCTGTACTGTCCCACATCGCGTTCGACAATGTCCACCACCGCAGAGCAGCCCTACGGGGCCAAGAGCAGCACGGACAACGCCTCGTGGCATGGCGAGCACGAGGAGGAGCGCTCCCACCCCTACAGCATCCGCGCGCAGCTCGAGGGCTGGCACGCGCACCGCGGGAACAAGAGCATCGCGCGCGGCATCATCCCCCCCTGGTGTCCCGAGAAGGACGAGCCGGCCGAGCTCAACCCCCTCAAGTTCCTCAAGGAGCTCACGTGGCTCAACTGGGCCATGTTCTGTGCGTCTCCTCTTTGGCCGCGCTGACCCAGTGTGCGGGTGGTGGGCGTGGACGTGCGACGGGTTCGACTACTTCGCCGTCTCCGTGACCCTCACGGAGCTGGGCAAGGAGTTTGGCAAGAGCGACAGCCAGATGAGCTTTGCGATCACGCTCACACTGCTCTTCCGCTCGCTGGGCGCGCTCATCTTCGGCGTGCTCGCCGACCGCTTCGGGCGCCGGTGGACGCTCACGGCGAATATGCTCATCATCGCCGCGCTGCAGCTCGGCTCGGGCTTCGTCACCAATTACTCGCAGTTCCTCGGCGTGCGCTCCGTCTTCGGCATCGCCATGGGCGGCGTGTGGGGCCAGGCGGCCGCGACCGCGCTCGAGAACGTCCCCGCCGCCTCGCGCGGCTTCTTCTCCGGCATCGTCCAACAGGGCTACACGATCGGGTACCTCCTCGCGGCGGTCATCAACATGACCGTGGGGCAGTACTCGGCGCCCAAGTGGCGCAGCTTATATTTCATCGGCGCGGGCTTCTCGGCCGCCTCGGCGCTCTTCCGCGCCGCGCTCCCCGAGTCGCAGCAGTTCCTGCGCGCGCGCGAGGAGCAGAAGGCGTCCGGGGTCAGCCTCAGCGGCGGCGAGGCCGCGCGCCACTTCTTCCGCGAGATCGGGCACATGCTCCGCTCCAACTGGATCCGCTGCATCTGGGCCATCTGCGTACGTCCACCCAGAGGCACGGCTGACCCCAGATCATGACCGGCATGAACTTCTTCTCGCACGGCTCCCAGGACCTCTACCCGACGTACCTGACCAAGACCAAGGGCCTGAACAAGCACAACGAGAGCGTGGCGGTGATCATTTCGAACTGCGGCGCCGTCGCCGGCGGCCTGTTTGGCGGGTACATCTCGCAGATCATCGGGCGGCGCTGGACGATCATCGGCCTCGCGCTCTGGACCGCGGCGTGGATCCCCCTCTGGATCATCCCCGACAGCTTTGGCGGGCTCGCCGCCGGCGGCTTCTTCGTCCAGTCGGGCGTGCAGGGCGCGTGGGGTGTCATTGTGAGCTGCACCACGAGTCCGCTAATCCCAGCCCATCTACCTCTCCGAGGTGTCGCCGCCGGCGTTCCGCGCGTCGTTTGCAGGCCTCGCGTACCAGCTCGGCAACATGGCCAGCTCGGCCGCCGCGCAGATCGAGGCCGATGCGGGCGAGACGCTGCGCACCGTTGTGAACGGCAAGAACCTGCCCGACTACGCGACGATCTTTGGCATCCTCCTCGGTGTCATTATCTTCTGGATCATCCTGTGGACTACACTCGGACCTGACGCCGACGGGTCGTTGTTCGAGGAGGCAAAGGTCGCGACGCAGTCTGGCGCGGGTAACACTGTTGCTGGAGAGCGCCGCCTGCGCCGCCACTCGTCCCACCACGAGGGCGCGGGCGCCAAGCCCACGGGCGAGCACCTCGAGAAGCGGGCGGACGTGGTTTAGGCGGAGACTGAAGGTGGCCGAGTGAGAGAGTTTGTAAGACACTTTGTGAACTGTGATGAACGTCGTTGGCAGACTGGCGAAAATGGCAGTCGTTGGCAGATTGTGGTGAAATGGCAGCCTGAATGCACTCTGCGACCAAAGGTCCCGCCATAGCACGTCGTCGCGGATTGCTACCACATCATGAGCCCAGCAGCCTCCATGTACAAGATGGGCCCTTTGGTGACGCCTTGCATGCTCTCCCTCTCGTTGCTTTGCACTTTAAACTGTTCAATCAGGCCTTGAGCTCCTTGGTGAGCCGGGCCACCTCGTCACCAACACCGATGTGGGCGATAAAGCCCACGGCGCCCATGCCATACGCGTGGACGACACCCACGCTGCGGCCCTCGACCTTGCGGTGCTCGATCTCGATGCGGGGCCCGCCCGTGCGCACGGGCCGCAGGGTGGAGAGGTAGCGCACGACCTCGATGTCGCGCCAGCTCTTGCCCCCCGGCCCGGCGAGGAGCGGGTCGAGGTCGTAGCAGCGCTCAAGCACGCCGTACCCCTCGGTGAGGTTGGGCGTCACCGAGTAGTCGTTGGGGAAGTAGGTGCCGCCGAGCATGGCGAGGTCGCCGCCGGGGCGGGGGATGATGAACGCGATGCCGGACTTCTTGCCCGGCGCCGCGCCCTTGCCGGACCCGGCCTCGTCGGCCCACATGTCCATCTTGAGGATGGCGTGGCGGACGTGCGGGGTGCGGACGAGCACCATGTCGCCGCGCGCGGCGTGGACGGCCTTGTCCTCGACGCCCTTGAGCCAGCGGGCGCCGAGCGAGGTCGCGTTCACGACGACGTCGACGCGCCCCACCTCGGGCAGGTCGTAGCACTCGTCGAGCGACTCGACGGCCTTGCGGATGAAGGCGACGCCGGCGACCTCGAGCTCCTTGTGCAGGTGGGCGATGTAGCCCACGGGGTCGATGACGAACGAGTTCCACTTGTGCGCGAACGCGTGCGTCTTGGACACGGGGATCTCCGTCGGGGTAGGCACCTCCTCGTACTTCGGTCAGCTGTGCAGACGCTACACTCACGTCGCCGACCATGTCGGTGTACCAGAGGTCCTTCTTGTTTACGCGGGCGGGGAAGATGTCCATGAAGGGCATCTTTTCGACGAGGTTGGGGTACTTCTCGGCGAGGGCGTGGAGGCCGTGCCACGTCGCCGCCTGGGTCGGGTCCGCCGGGGCGCCCGGGGTCATGTACGGGTGCCACGAGCAGTTCTGGAGTCAGTCCTGTACGAGGAAGGACTCACGGCCCAGGGAGAGGCAAAGTCAGGCGACTCCGAGTCGGTGGGGAGGTCACGGGCCACGATGACTGGCTTGTAGCCCTGCTCGGCGAGCTTCTTCGCCGAGATCAGGCCGATGACGCCGGCGCCAAGGATGACGACGTCGGGCTTGTAGTTGAGGGTGGTGGTGACGGTCATTGTGGTGTGGGCTGCGTTGCTGGATGGAAGAGTTCGGTGGTTTGTTGTACGGCTTGAGATAAGATCTGGGGAGTCTTATACTCCCTCGCGTCCACCCATCGCTGTGCGCGGCCTCCGACGAGCGCTGGCGCCGCCGGGGCTGCCGACTCCGAGCTCTGTCTCCGGCTTGCCCACTAGCCCTTCTGTCTCGCCCAACGGGTAAACAAGGCTGAGACTCTACTCCATCTCGTGGTTGTTGTTGCGTTGTTGAGATGATCGGCCCGAGTTCGGTCGTGCCGAGGTGGTGATTTCGGAGGCGCCGAGGGTGGGATCCTGCTCAGATTCCAAGCGTGGCCTTCGTGCACGTGTCCATGTCCTAGGAGGACCCAGCACAGCGCCGAGCCGAGCCGCCCGTTTCCCTCATAACAGGCCGGGCGGGATGTGGCACGGCATCCTCGTGCCCGAAAATGTCCGCCAACTCGAACCGAAAGGTTATCTCGGAGGCAAGCAAGCGCGGCGGTCCGTGCCTCCCCGGCCCCACTGACGGCAGGCAGCCCGTACTGGTCCAACATGATCGTGACCGAGTCGGTCGTCTACCTCGCGGGGTGCATCGGGGTCGATGCGGACGGCGCCGTCGTCCCGGGCCACGCGGGCGACCGCACCCGCCAGATCCTCCTCAACATCGAGGAGCGCCTCGCCACGGTCGGCCTCGACCTCCGCGACTGTGGGTATGAGGTGGACCAGCTGACGGCAGTGGTGAGCGTGACCATCTTCATCACGGACTACGCCAACATGGCGCTGGTGAACGAGGCGTGGGCCGCGACCATGCCGGCCGACGTGCCCCCGCCGTGCAGGGCGTGCATCGGCGCCGCGAGCCTCCCGGGCGGCACCGACGTCGAGATGATTGCCGTGGGTGTCTCGCATATCAGTGCTGACATCAGACTGCTGTTCCTCGCAAGCGCAAGTAGCTAGTATGCACGTGAATGCGGCGCTGCCCGCGTCATTCATCAAAGTTGAGGTACTGCGAGACGCCGCCGTCTGGGAGGAGCCAGGAGAAGTCTAGCCCGCCCGACTCGGTAATGAGGGAAAGCGGGATGGAGTCGGGTGCACCAGCGCGGTCGTCCGCGTGTCCTTGAGAGGTAGTGGACCCCTCGTGCTCCGCCGCTCGGAAGTTGATGGGGCGGTACCACGCGTACTTCGGTCCCCTCGATGCCGCCTGTTGTGGCACAGGCACGCGGCATACTGATGTGTTAACTGTGCGACTTGAACCACCTCGACTCACCTCTACACGTCTCGTCAAACGTCTCTGCTGCACCAAGAGCAATCGGCAGCACAGCAGCAATGTGGCGGAGCAGCACCGACGCAGCCTGCACCGCGGCTCTGGCCTCGTCCTCCTCCTCCGTGTTCCCGTCCACCCTGGCTGAGAGGGACACGGCGAGCAGTAGTCTTCCGCCCAGCAGGACGCGGTAGGGCAGGACTGGTTTCAGCACTGGCAGATGGGCAGCTCACAGATGTCGCACCGGGGCAGCAGACCCGCAGCGCCGATGTGCACGACGTGGTGCACGAGCTGGCGCGCCGTGTCCAGCACTTGCCGCCGGCAGGCGTCCATGCGGAACGCCTTGGCACCGGGGCTCGTCACGTCGAAGTCGGGGATGTGGGTCGCCAGGAACATGCGCCGGCCGGCTATCAAGGCTTGGATGGTGAGGTCGGCTGTGATCAGGTTCTCGAGGGGCACGCCGGCCAGGCGCGACGTGGAGCGGGCGTCGGGCGACTCGGTGGCGAACTCTGGGGCGAGGCTGTCGCGCCATTCGGTGAGGAACGCGGCGGCCTCGGCTAGCCCGACCTCGTCCGTCTTGCCTGTGCCCAGGGTGTCCACCAGGCGCTTGAGAAAGGGCGAGGAGTGGATGCTCGGTGGGCGGGAGATGACGTCCAGCGTCTTCTGCTGGACCGCGCAGACCTGGATCATCTGGCAGAAGACGGCGACGTGCGCCTCATCTCCGGATGGGCATGAGCCGTCCAGCTGGGGAAAGGGGCTCGGCAGCGACGTCTCCATGTCCCACAGGCTCAGCATCGGTGGCCGTCCCAGCACTGTGGCGAGCTGCTTGTCGAGAACGTAGCACGCCCAGGCTGTCCGCTGTGGTAAGCTTGTGCAGACGGTCGTCACGTACCCTCCAAACCTCGCGTTCGATCGGATCGGCAACGGGCACTACTTGGTCGTGTAGCCCCGCATCGAGACACCGCGCGACCGTCTCGGCGAACAGCGAGCACGCCATGGCGTGTGGGATGTGGTCCACACTCTGGAACAGCGCGGCCAGGAAGGTCGCCTGCACCGCGTGGATCGGGCAGTCTCCATTTGCGGAGAGATCACGCAGCTGCCGGAAGAGGCCAAAGTACTTGACGCCGGCAGAGGCGGGTACGTCTGATCTCAGCCCTGCTCGCGCTCGGCAGCTCACCTGGACTGGCGCGCACGCGCTCGTCCTCGCAGTATCGCGATGCCACCATGCACATGGCGACGACGAGGGCCGCAAACGACGGGTCCTCCCACTGAAGGAACTCCTATGCTGGTTAGCCGCGCAGAGTGCCACTGCTCACCAGGTAGAAGGTGGCAGGATGTACCATCGGCCAGACGGGGTGCACGACATCGAACTGTATGTCAGCTGGCGTGATGCCGCGACTCACGTAGATGGACACGAGCTGGGTAATCAAGTCCAGTGGGACTGAGGTTAGCGCAGGAACTGCGCAGAAACGCACTCGTGTCAGACACGAGGGACAGGATGTCGTCGTGCGAGCCCTTCGGGATAAAGTCCTCGCCCGGGAAGTACTCGTCGTTGTAGTCGTCGTGAGCGAGAGGGGCATGCGCTCCTTTCTCGGTGGGGTTAAGCAGCGACGACAGCCACCCCCAATCGGGATCCTGCACGCTGGGCGCAGACTTGCGAACATCGAGTGTGCTCTGCTTGCGTCGTGTGGCATCACTGCACGGGTCAGTCTGGACGACCGGGTACGCACAGGAGGGGCAGGCCCGACGTCGTCCCGACCCAGCGCGCCTTGCCGTCTCTGCCGGCGTAGTAGTGCGACGTGGCGCACGTTGGCAGCGCGGGAGATGGGCTGGGGACGTGCGTCGTGCGCGGGTGCGACGAATCTGGGAGGAGACCGACGGCGCGTCTTCGTGGAGCTCCACGGGTGCACTGTCCGGCGACTTCCTCGCGCGCACGCGGGGCGGGGAGCTTGACCTCCGATCCGTCGTACTGGCGGTCAGTACGCACTGCACAGGGCATTACCGAGACCTCTCTCCGTTGTCCGCCAGGGTTAGCCGCGGGTTTGGCTGCTTGTCAAAGGTGCACTCGATGCCTGACCGCACGCAGCGGCTACAGGGGGAGGCTGAGTCACACTGGGCGTCAGTGAGAGCGGCGCTGGGACATACCCTCACTTTGCGCGCCCTGCGGTCAGCGATATCAAGCGGAGAGAGCGCGTGCTCACCGACAGCGGTCACAGGCGCGGAGGTAGAGGGTGCGTGGGAGATTCGGGTTCATTGTGTGTTGTTGACGAGTTTCAATAGCAAGTGTGTGTTGTTGAGCAGTGCGGACACCACCTTGCCCACATCTGCCTATCTTAGCGTGCACAGACATGCGTGATAAGCGCGTGGCCCGCTCTGACTTCCGCTGCAACGCAGACGGAAGAGCGCAGAGGTGGTGGGAGTGGGCAAGCGCAGATTGGGAGAGCTCGGTCTCGCCGAGGGTCCCGGCAATTCGGCAACCGTCGGCAACTCGGCGCGTCCGAGCCTGGGGACCCCACACCTTGCGGCCTCACCGTACTTGCGCTACTCTTCCCACTCCTCCCACTGTCGCTGCAACACCAGACAAAGAACAGCACTATGGCCGAAGGGAGCATAAAGGAGCCACTAGTGTGTGGGCCTTGAGACCATCTCACCCTCCTACTCGAAACAGCAGCTAGCCACCACCCAAGATGTCCAACCGCGGCCAGACCCTCGACCGCAACGTCTGCTCGATCAGCGACCTCGTCGAGCAGAGCGAGAAGCGCATGTCCAAGATCGTCCGCGAATACGTCGCTGCCGGTGCCATGGACGGTATCACGTAGGTCCCGCGCTGGCGTGGCTGACTCCAGCGCCCAGAACAACGTCAGCGCCTTCGACCGCTACCGTCTGCAGCCGCGCGTGATGAAGGACGTGAACGGCGTCGACACCAGCGCCGAAGTCTGGGGCCACAAGGTAGGGCTGGGCCATGCGGCGCTAACCCAAGGCCGCCTTCCCGCTTGGCTTCTCGCCGTCCGCGTTCCACGGCATCGCGCACCCCGACGCCGAGCTCGGCACCTCGCGCGGCGCGGCGGCCAACAACGTCCCCATGTGCCTGTCGAGCTGGGCCACCGCCTCGATCGACGACGTGATCAACGCCGGCGAGGGCAAGACCGTGTACGCGCAGCAGCTGTGCGTCGTGGTCAACGAGCAGGACAACCTCTACGTCATGCGCAAGGCTGAGGGTGAGTGTGATCGCGGGTGGGCTGACACTCAGCCGCCGGCGCCAAGGCCCTGTGGATCACGGTCGACCTCCCCATCCTCGGGCGCCGCCTCAACGAGTACCGCAACGAGTTCATCGTCCTGCCCCACCTCAAGTTCCCCAACCTCCCCGCCCACTACGACACGGACTCGGCGTCGCGCGACACGACCATGGCCTACGGTGAGCCTCATCGGGGCTGAGCTGATCCCAGACCGTGGTCTTACCTGGGAGAAGGTGCGCTGGTTCAAGGAGAACATCAAGATGGAGATCTGGCTCAAGGGCAGTGGGTTGTAGCCTAGTGGCCGTGCTCACCCAGTCACCGACCCCGAGGACGCTCGCCTGGCCGTCGAGGCCGGGGTGGACGGCATCGTCGTGTCGAACCACGGCGGCCGGCAGCTCGACGGCATGACCTCGACACTCGACGCCCTGCCCGACGTGGTGGATGCCGTCGCCGGCCGCATCCCTGTCCACTTTGACGGCGGTATCCGCAGGGGCAGCGACGTCTTCAAGGCCCTCGCCCTCGGTGCCGACTTCTGCTTTGTTGGACGCGTCGCGCTCTGGGGCTTGGCTGTGAGTGCCAATTCGGAACCGAGCTTACGGCAGTACAACGGCGCCGAGGGTGTGGACCTGGCGCTCCAGATTCTCGAGACCGAGTTCCGCGAGGTCATGACTTTGGTTGGTGTCAACAGCGTCAAGGAGATTGGGCGCCACCACCTCGCCCGCCTGGAGCCCTGCGGCAAGTACGTCCGTCTGGGCAACACCGTCGCTGCCCGGATGTGAGTTGTAGTGTGGTATGGTCATGCGCGTGATTTAGCCAGATGCACTCGGGATCAGTCCGCGGCCATCCTTGGTACCTATACATACATGTCTATCCTGCGGTTTGACCCCAAATTGCCGCGCTACCCCTCGGCGTTCTTGATCCCGTCCGCGTCGAGCTTCAGGGACGCCTCGTTGAACTGCTTGTCACCGCGGGGGAAGTCCATGACCGTGCGCCAGATCTCGGAGACTTGGACTGTCACCTCGCCGTCCGTCTCGAGCGCGAGCACATGCCCACCAGCGTTGCGCTCCTCGTCGATGAAGTGCATGTGCACCCCGGCGACCGCCACGCCCTGCAGAAACTCGGGCGAGCGGAAGCCGACCACGGTGCCCTTCGCTGGACCGAGGGTGATGTTCACCTGGCGCCCGGTGACAGCCTTGAGCCCCTCGCCCTCAAAGCACTGCCCCTCGGCGGTGCGGCAAGTGATGGACTTGAACGCGCCGTCGAGGCGGAACGCAACGTGCGTGTTGCGCGCGTCCGGGCACAGCTTGGAGAGGATAGGCTCGATGCCCCCCTTCTCGGAGACGCTCGCTGTGGTGGTGGTGGTCGGGGCGAAGTGCGTGACCATCCCGAAGGGGGTGACGTCGCCTTCTGGGGAGAGGTCGATGGGGCGCGTCGTGCCGTCGTGCCGCATCTGGTAGCCCTTGCCGTCAAGGACGATGAGCTCGCCCTGCATGCCGCGGAAGGTGCCGAGGCCGTGGTTGCCGTGCGAGAGGAGGTCGGACATGGGCAGGCCGTTGGACGCGACGCCGTCCATGAGCGCGGAGACTACCGACCACTGGTAGAGCTCGTTCGTGGGCTTGGCGGACGGCATATCGGTCGTCATTGCAGCGCGGCGGAGTGCGGCTGAGGGTGAGGGCGATGGAGATGGGAGAGATGGATGTTGGTGACTGACGACTGGGCCTTTAATGACGACGTTGACGCCGAGGTCGGCGAGGTGGAGGTCGAGCGGAGCGGAACCAACATGCACTGGGCGGGGGTGGGTGAGTAACTCGGTCGAGTCCACCGGGTGAGCCGCACGGTCCAGTTGATACCTCCTGGTTTATCGATTGTGCCACGGCGGTCGCTATTAAGACAACAACACAAGCAATAGCATGGTTTGCTAATAAGTTCCGTGTCAATTCAGGTCGTCAATAATCCCATCCGAGCAGCAAACATCGACCAATATTCATTCTTTCCGGTACTTGCACTACTGTAGAGAGAGCTGTTCCGTCACATCCTACTCGAGCAGGCTGGCCAGCTGCTTCGCCGCTTGGAGAACCATCTCGTCCTGCCACTGGGGACCGACCAGCTGAAGGCAGATGGGCGCATTGGCCATTGCCTCGGGGTGGACTGGCGTCAGCGGAGCGGGATACCAAACTTACAGGTGGACCACACTTGCTGGTCGTCGTCACTCCAGAACTCCGACCGTGGGGCATGAGTGTCGTTGGGCGATGAGTGGAGACCGGTTGGGAAGATTGCCGCTGGGTAGTCCAACAGGTTCCAGATGCACGTGTATCTGGTGTCAACGGAGTTGCCCGAACGTGCAACTCACCCCCAGTACTTTGAGGTGCCGAGCAGCGGGGCGGTCGAGTAGCCCGGGGGACACAGGATAAGATCCGCGCCGCTCTTCGCAAAGTGGCGGTTGTACATGGCCTTGAAGGTCTCCCGAGCATCGACGCGCTGCCGGTGAGTTCGTACCTTTGGGGGTCACGCACCTTCCACCATTCGCTGATGTGGACCTCCTCCACCCCCGGACGGGACAGAACCCAGTCCGTGAGGGGAAGGACAGGCTCTCCACCCCCAGCGCACAGCTCCCGGATCATCTTACCCCCGTCGGCGAAGTAGAGGCGGTGCTCGACATCAGCTCTGACACTATCTTAACTCACCGCCAGCTCAACTCCAATCTTGTGGTTAAGAGGCGTGTAGGGGACAAACTGGAAGCGGGGGTCGTCCTTCACAGTCTCAATGAGCTGGGCCATGCCCCGGCGGATGGCGGGGAACGGCATGACCACGCCGTCGCTCTCCATGACGCCAATCTTGAACAGGGCGGGAGGGCTGATGTGGCGCCAAGTCACGGGTGGAAGAGACCAGTCGGCCTTCCACGGCTCGGTGTCCATCACGGTCTTGATGAACAGCTCCACGTCCCTCGCGCTGGGATGAGATTGTGAATTACTACTCCTCACCTTCGGGTCATGGGGCCACAGGTAGCTCCGACGCCGTCGTTGCCAGGCATCAGGCGCTTGCCTCCCGCCTTGGGCAAGCGGTTGCAAGTCATTTCTGCGGGTTAGAACCCCTCGCGGTGAAACTAACTGAGAGTCCAGAGCCCACAGTTGGCCGCGGGCGCTCTGAGGCTCCCTCCGATGTCACCTCCAAGAGACAGCGGAGAGCCGCCCATCGCCAGGAGAGCGGTGCAGCCGCCTGCTGTCAGCTTCAGAACGGTACCGCACCCACCGGAAGAACCGCCCGGTGTCAGAGACGTATTGTACGGGTTCGTGGTCTCGCCCCAGAACGAGTGCGTCTCGAGGTGCATAATGGCCTGGGGGAGGTTGGTCTTGCAGTAGAACACGGCGCCGGCATCGTAAAGAGTCTGGACAACGTGACAGCTCACGACATCGACGTCGTTCAGACACGCCAGTGCGGCTGCGCTGCTGGCGTGTCCCTTGAGGGGGTACGAGTCCTTGAGGCTGATGGGGAGGCCTTGGTGTCAGCGATGATTTCGACGCAGACTCGGCCGTACCGTGAAGGGGGCCCATGGGCTTGCCATGCTTGGCAAGATGGGCGTCGGCCTCCTCAGCGCGCTGGATGGCCTCATCCCAGAAGATCTCAGTGAGCTGAGGTCAGCAGAGAAGGTCCGATTACGCACGCAGGTCGTCATCTGGTGTGCGATGCATGCGCGCTTGAGGTACGCCGTGGTGACCGCCACGGACGAGACCAGACCTTTCGCGAGGGCATCCCTGAGCTGCATGTCAGCTCGGCGCCTCGGCTTGGCCGTACACTCGTCGCGTCCATGTCAAGGTTGGTCAGCTTGAGCTCCTCGTCCGTGAGAAGCCCGCTCGCCGCGGGGACCCCTGTCACATCCGAGCCTGGGGGATACTTGGCGAGAAAGTCAGGGTGGAGCCGCAGATCCGCCGGGATCGAGTTCAGGACGCGCTGGCGCGCCTTGGTGGCCGCCTGGCATTAGCTCGCCTTGGCGGGAGAGTGGCTTACGGGCGGCCAAACAACTTGGTCGGGGTCAGTTACCATTGCTGTCGATGGGCAGTGCGGCGTTGGTCCCCGTCAGACACCACTTACATATGACGATCTTTGGAGCCCACTTGAAAGCCCGCTTTACCTCACCCCTCGGTGGAACCGACTTGGCCAGATCTCAGTAGCGACCACCTCTCTGGCGATATGTGTGATTCGAACGTTGGGGCTCGGTCTCGCCTGCAGGTTGTAGACCTTGGAGGGTCTCCGGCAAGGAGGCCAAGCCTCTGCCAGCCGCCGGAACAAAAGGGATGACTTCCCCGGATATCGTTTATCTCCCACCCAAAAACCCTGAAGATCTCGGTCTCGCCGCGTTTTCGGCCCCACCGAGTCTCCACCTGTTCTCTTCTCCATCTCCGTTCTCCATCACCGAATGCTGCAATCATCCAATCTCCCGGTCATACCGCTACTCTGTACACCACTCACAGGTGGCCGATAAGCAGCTCGGTCTCTGCGAGTCTGGAACACTGGGGCACCGCCATAGGCACCGACATGTCCTTAAAGGAATACCGCAGCTGGGGTACCGGCACACCCTGCAACAACAGAACAACAGCAGCATCATGGAGGACGACAACTCGGTCAAGTACAAGGCGGACACGGCGGTCACCGTCCAAGACGTCGAGGCCCAAGGCAAGGTCGTCGACGCCGTCTGGGGCGAGCTCGGCGAGCACTCGACCAACTACCGCAGTCTCGTCTGGTGAGTTCCCGCAGCGGGTTATCTGACGCCAGGCTGAGCGCGGCTGTGCTCCAGACTAAGGTTCAGGTCGGCCTCGGTGTTCTCGGCATCGTGAGTCTCGAAGCGGATCAGGATCAGCGATCAGCGCTCACCTTAGCCGTACGCGCTCCGAGTCCTCGGAATGGTGCCTGGCATCATTGTGGTCGCTACAACGGGCGCTATGGCCCTCTGTGAGTGACACGCGCAATCAACCCTGACATGCAGGGACGCAGTGGCAGATTGGATCCATCAAGGCCAAGCATCCCGAGGTCTTCTCGCTCGCAGAGTAAGCGTCTGCAGGGAGCGCGCTCACCGCCAGCATCGGTTTCCTCATGTTCGGCCCCATCGGCCGCGAGATCTTCGGCGCTCTCGTCTGGGTGAGTGCATGAGGGCCGCGGGTACTGCACCGCCGTCTGCCCCATGGAACAGCGCTGAAGCCAGCTCGCTCTCACCATCGTCGCCGCGGCCGCCTTCATCGGCATCTCCACTGCGCTCAACGCCATGAGCATGCACGCGACGTGCACGGTCGCGTTCGTCGCCGTCGGCGCCATCGCCTCGGGCCTCATCTCAGCCCTCGAGACGCTCAACAAGATCTCGTGGTTCAGCTGGGTCGGCATGACCTGTCTGCTCGCCTCCGTCATCACCCTTACGATCGCCGTTTCGCAGCAGGACCGCCCGGCCGACGCGCCGCGCACCGGGCCCTGGGACAAGGAGGTCACCATCATCGGCTCGCCCTCGTTTGTCGACGCCATGAACGCCGACTCGACCGTATTCCTCAGCTACGCTGGTGCCCCGTACTACTTCAACATCATTGCGGAGATGCGCGACCCCCGCCACTACCGCAAGGCGATCATCCTCAGCTCGTCCGTCACGTCAGCGACCTATCTGATCATCGGCTCCGTCGTTTACTATTACTGTGGCCAGTTCGTGAGCTCGCCGGCGCTTGGCTCGGCCGGCCCCCTGCTCAAGAAGATCTGCTACGGCCTTGCGCTTGTAAGTGGAGCATTGCCTGTTCGTCCTCGTACTGATGTGCAGCCCGGCCTCCTCGTCAGTGCCGTCCTGAACACGCACATGGCGACCAAATACGTCTTCGTCCGCTTCCTGCGCAACTCGCCGCACCTGACCCAGCGCTCCTTTGTCCACTACGCCGTGTGGCTGTAAGTGTTCCCCCGTTCCGTGATGTAGCTGACACGCCAGCGGCTGCATCGCAGCGAGCGTTGTGCTCTCATTCATCATCGCCGAGGCCATCCCCGTGTTCGACGACCTCCTCGCCATCACCGGCGCTGTCTGCAGCACCCCCAACGCCTAGTACGTCCGCCGCACGTTCGTGCTGACCCCAGCCTTGCTCTGCTGGCCCTGTGGTTCTACGTCAACCGCGAGGAGCTCCGCCACGGACCCCGCTCGTGGAAGCTCATTGCTGTGGCTAGCGTCAACGCGGTTCGCTTTGCCGCCTGCAGCCTGGTCACAGTTGGTGGGCTGTACGCGAGCGCCACGAGTATCAGCCGCAACGCCAAGGCTGGGGTGCTCGGAGGTGTCTTTTCGTGCGCCGACAACAGCAACAGTGTGTAACCCATGGTGGTGAGATGAGGTCAAGAAGAGCAGCGGGACGCAAGGAACTATGGGGAGGCCAAGAAATTAGTTGTCAATTGAGTTGAATTTGTGGGGCGATGCAAAGTTGTTGAATGAAACACCTCCACCTCCGCCTGGCGTGAGATGGGATGAAAACTTACTGAACACAGTTGACATTGCTCATCTCATCACCATGTTGCCCGTCGACTCGCTCAGCTCACCATTAGCCCCTCCCACCGTCGACGACTCGAGCACGGCCGCGGACGACTTCGTCGCCCAGTCACCCTCTCAGGATGTGACGGATCACCACGCTTGGGCCACTGGCACATTCGAGATCGTATCGGTGGACAAGACTCGGTTCATGGTCCCCGAGTACATCATGCTCTCAGCTAGGTACGTCCCGAGGCCTGTAACATCTGACGTCAGTGCGGTGCTTGCGGATGCACACAGCTGTACGCAAACGGATGGGGAGCACGCTGGAAGGCGCAGGATCGAACTCGATCGGGACTTCGAGACTGCTGATGTTGTCGAAAAGTTCCTCACCCTGGTTACCAAGGGGGAGATCCACGTTCCCAAAGGCCTCGCTGGCATCACGCAGCTGGTCCATTTCCTCAAGAAATGGGGATGCGACGCCGCACTCGCCTCTCTGCTTCAGTCTCTTCGCGCCAAAGCGGCTATGGCTGAGGTACATCCCCGCAGAGCATTCATCCTGGCGGCACAGCTGGATGACCTTGGTCTTGCAAAGGCTGCCCTGCAGAACCCCAAGTGGGACAACAGCCGGACGACTTCCAATCCCCTCACAGACTCTCTCGAGAACCGCTTTGTGTTTGATCCTATGGGATGGTCGCACCGCATGTGGCGAGAGGCGGAGAAGCTCCCCAATCTAGACTACATATTTGCGCTTTCCCGCGCACTCCAGGAGGTGGTCAAAAAGGGCGACCTGGGTGCCACGTTCGTAAAGTACCTCACTGCGGCGAAGGAGGAGCGCCGGATGACGAACGGCGAGTACCTAGGAGATGGTACGTGTGCTGAGTGAGACGTACGCATGTAAAGTCTCCTGTGCATTACCGGTGGGACGATCATCGACTCATTGTCTGAACCCTCCGCCCCAGCTGCTGATTCCCGCCATCTCGTTTGTTCGTCTTTTACTCTATTTGCCCCACCCAACCTGTACACTGGCAGCCTCCACCTTGCGCCACTGCCAGCACAATAGCCACATCTCAGAGCTCCCGTTCAATCCCGAGATCCCCGGACCACCTTAGGCTGCGCGTTGCTGCAAAAAATTGGCAGACGTTGCTTCGTCTCCCACACCTCAACTCATCCCTTCCTCTCCATCTCAACCGCGTAATCAATCTCCCGGTTCTCTCGGATCTCTGCGACCTGCACCTCCTCATCTCTCAGTATGCCCGAGGAGATCACAGACGATCCGACGTGGAGGGAGGGTGACTTCACGTTGATCTCGGTTGATAAGGTCCGCTTCCGCATGCAGTGTTGCATCCTCTTGGGAGCCAGGTAAATGGGATAGCAGAGAGGCACGGCTCACTGGCAGCAAGGTTCTCCTGGCCGCTCACTCAATCTCGAACGGCGAGAAGACAGCCGTTGCCCTCGACGGCGAGAACGAAACCGCCGACCTCATCCGCACCGCTCTTCGTCTCATTACCACTGGAGAGGTCAGCCCAAAGCTCGGAGATCCCGGAGATGGTGATCCGACGAATACCATTGAACATCTCGTACCCCTTGCTATCTTCCTCGATAAGTGGGACTGCCCAGCTCCCCTGATCAGTCTCATGCGCGAGATCAAGAACCTCTGCCATGAGAAAAGGGTCGACGCACTCTCGACTTTCTGGTTTGCATGCGACATCAACGACGCGTCCTTGGCCAAACATGCTTTAGGCACGCGGGGTTGGCGCTGGTCCCCCAACTCACCCAAGGCCGGTGGAAAACCCGATCACACGGTTTGGGACGCGGCTGGCTGGCCACTGGTGCGGTGGCGCAAAGCCCAGAGCACGGACTTCATTTTCGCTCTGCAACGGGCTTTCGACGAGGTTGGGGACACCGATGAGCTTCCCGAGAAGTTTGCAGAGTGGCTGGTCGTGGCAAAGGCCAGCAAGTAGAGGTGTAACCCTTAGACCACACGGAAGATGTATCTAGCATTTACCCCAGAGAGCAGTCCCGTCCCGCGTGTGACTGCGGGAGACAAATCTAGGAAGGAAACACAGAAGTTGCAAAAGCCAAGCCCCTGGTTGTAAGGTTTGTTCTTGATATACCCCCGCGGGCGGCGAGACAAGCACTGTAATGGTTGTGGGGAGGTGTTCGTTTACTCAACGGGCTACCTCGCCTCAGTGCGCTTGTGTACAGCCATGTCTCCTCTAGCCCGAGTGTTCGAGCCCCACCAAGTCTTCATGGACTTGTGCTGGGTCGTCCTTCGGTGATCAAGCCAGTACCCCTTCAGGGGTTGACAGGCCGGCAACGGATCAGTCTCCTGGCTTGGCATTCGGGCTTGAAGAGGTTAGGACAGCTGTGAGCGCGCAGGGCGAGCCGGCCGGGCACCAACCTTTTGCATTTCATGCATGCGTCGCGCTGGTGGCTGACATGCATGACCTGGGGCCACACAGCCGCGTAGGAGACCGGGGGCGCGTCCGGCGGGAGAGGAGGAATGCGGAATGCAAGATTGTCATTCCGCACATTGGATCCACATGACCTTCCACCTCGGTGAATGCATCATCCTCGCTCTATCTCCCTCCGGTTGGGGAGGGTAGCTTTTGGCAGCCCGTGCACAGAGCTTGTGGGCTTGTGGGCTTGTTGCTTTACATGAGGGGCTCGTCCGGGATGCATGCGATGGGGAAGCGACGGAATGGTGTGTCTGCTAGTGCCATTATGACCGCGGAATGCAACGAGAATCGCAGCAAGACCTCCACTTGGGTGATTTCGCACACTCAAGGCACTCACTCATAACTCCAGCGATCACACATCCTCTCTTCTCTCATACTCTCTTCTCTTATTCTCTCTCTTCTCCTCAGCCCTCAAGCCACACCACCTTCTCTGCATCAAAGACTCTTGCACAAGACCCACCCCGGCTTCACGCCCTTCACGCCCCAGAGGCAGACGAACCGCGCCCAGTCCCCATCCCACCCTGCACAGCGGCGGCCTTCCCTCATCCTAGGTGCGCCCCCATCTCTGTCGCGTCTGACCTCAGCTCCTCCAACCCTACCGCAGTCATGGCAAGCATGGTGACTCCTCAGACCGGCAACTCGTCCACCCCGCCTGCCAACTCCAAGGTTAAGCGGAAGCGCAGTCTCAAGAAGGCGGACGACGAGATTGAGGACGACAAGACCTGGACAAGCGGCGACTTCGAGGTCGTTACAGTCGATCGAGTCCGTTTCCGCGTTCCCTCGTACCTTCTCTTCGGTAGCAGGTGAGCATCAAACTCTCGGTCTGCTGACGGCCAGCAAAGTCTTCGCCGACGCCAAGTCCATGGCTGGCGGCGAGATGAAGGCAGACCTCGTCGGCCACTTCGAGACTGGGGAGGTGTTCCAGAGCTTCCTGCGTCTCGTCTCCACTGGCAAGATCGAGCACAACAACGAGCTGGACGGGGTCCTGGAGCTCCTCTTCTTCCTCCAGAAGTGGGATTGCCCAGCCGCCATCTCCACCTTGCTCCTTCACGTCGAGGTCGCCGTGTCGCGTCGCGAGGTGTGTGCGCTCGACGCATTCTTTATCGCCGCGGCCGTGACGGACGAGAATCTGGCCCGAGCGGCTCTGCTCCAGGATGGTTGGAGTTGGCACGACGACGCCGAGACCCCGTTCAATGAAGAAGGCATCCGAGGACGCAGTTGTTGGGATCCCCGCGGGTGGCCGCTGAAGCAGTGGGAGAAGTGGGACGGTGTGCGCAACTACCGCTACCTGTTCGCACTCTCCCGAGCCTTTGACGACCTGGATGACTTTTCGGACGACCAGGGTGACATGGCGGACAGGTTCGTCTACTATCTGGCGAAGGTGAATGAGTGAGGGCGGGAGACGACTGTAACTAAGGGCCATAGGATAGGAGGCGTTCAAGATTGTACATGATAGCAGATCTAAGCCGGGCCCGGCCTGCATAGTGTGTGCTCGGGGCTCAGTTTTAGCAGCACAACGGCGAACCAACCGTTGTCCAGTTCGATGCAGACCTCCTTCTTAGGAGGTATCTCACCACGGGAGCACGTCCACCCATCTGCGCACGGCCAGAGTGCCCACGTCTGATTCGCTCGTAGGCAGTGGGACGACTGGCACGTCCTTCTCCCATGCTTCCTTCGCTCCAGCCCCTCGCTCTGATCCCTCAGCCTCCTCATGCTACTTTGACCCAACGTCCTTCATCTACCCCACCTCCCATCTTCAGCCTCGACGCAGTTGTTCTCCTGCAGCGACATCACAAGTATATCCCCCTACAAGCACATTGTCCGAACCTACCCAACGACTGGCTGCACTCGCCCGTTTGGTCCCCGGTTGAGATGTTGCCCCTTGCGTCTTTAGGAGCTGCACCTCCCGAACAGGTACGACTTGTCTTACTCCCAGCTCATGTCTCAGCAGGCTGGCCCTTCAGGCTCTGCAACCACGCCTTCTTTCACACCAAAGCGGGCAGCTGTCGCTGCGAGTGGTTTTACAGACCGTTACTCGAAACGGAAGCGCACAGCGCAGCACGAAGAGTACGACGATGAAGACGAGGAAGACGCGAGCGATGGGCACGGTGCGTATGAGCCTATTCGAGACGACCATACGTGGACGGCCGGAGACGCCGAGATTATCACCTCCGACAATTCGCGCTTCCGTGTCCCCCGCGAGCTCTTGATCAGCGCTAGGTGAGCAGCATGAGCAGGCACTCCGTCCAGATCTTGACCGCCAGTGAACTCCTCGGCCACGAGATACGCCGGGACCGCATTCCACTGTCACCCCCTTACGTGAACGCAGGGGTTCTCTCCGACTTCCTTGGCCTCCTTTCAACCGGGATGATTGAGCTCGACGACTGGCTCAGTGGCGTATCCAGCCTGGTACGCTTTATGGTGAGGTGGGACTGCCATTCGGCTATCGCAACGCTGGCTGCGCACATCGAGGTGGGAGTTTGGCGCAAAACGGTCCGCCCCGAGAAAGCCTTCATGGTTGCTGCCATGCTAAACGACGACAAGATGGCCCACGCAGCTGTTCGGGTTGGGGCCCACAGCAAGTGGGAGCAGGAGAGGAACCCTCCCCCTGGCTCCGCAGTGGGACTTCAGTACCGGTTCGACCCACAGAGCTGGTCTCTGGGGCAGTGGGAAGACTGGTGCGAGATCAACAACCACAAGTATCTCTGGGCGCTGTTTCGGGCCCATGATGACCTGGTTGGCGGCGACATGTCCGAGCTGGCTGATAGGTTTGCCGAGCACCTCGCCACTCTCAGTACGCATAGATGATCAAGTAGAGGTGGCCTCGGACCGAGCACCTGGCCGTAGACCAATTCGTGGAATGTGACGCGGAGAGATGTCTCGACGTCTTCAGGTAATGCCTATATCGGCCGCAGTGGAGGACTTCTCACTCTTCGCTTCAGCCAACCTTTACCAAGCCGCTGAATCAACTTCGCCCGGCCTATCACAAGCCGACTCCTTATCGAGCACTGTGCCCAAAGAAGCGCTGTGTGGGGGGCGACAACATCCAGGCCACTACGCGCGACCAGACATCCACCTCCCCATCGCGCCAGGTGAGTGGTTACATCAGGTGCTCACCATCCAGCGGGTGCCAGTGCTCAGGCACGCTCCTGCAGACCGCGAGAAGAGCTTACCATTCGCTCACAGGCTGTGTCGTACGAGTGGCACGTCCATCTCCCATGCTTCTTCCACGCGAGCCCCTCGCTCTGACCCAACCCAATGATGGTATTTACCGTCCTCCCCTCAACACCCCTGATTCTCTTCAGCTCTCCCACCTCCCAGCCTTTCCTTCTCAATATGGCCTCCGGGCCGCCTACACCGGCAGCAGAACCTACCTCGACGACTCCGGTTGGTCCGCCACCACCCGTGTGGTCGATGCACGCAGACTTCACGAGGCCGCTCGTTTATCCACCCAGGTGGCCATTCGTGGAGCAGGTATGGCGTGTCTTCTTTTGAGCTCACGCTCCAGCCAGCTGGGACCTCAGGTCCCTCAACCATGCCGCTATTCACGCCATTGTACAGTGCTGAACCTTCGTCCAAGCGGAAGCGTAGCCTAGAGGGCGACTCGATCAGCGAATCGGGCTTGTCCGACAATACCGGGAACTGTGCTGTCCGTGACGATGCCAAGTGGACGGCCGGTGACGTGGAGGTCATCACCTCGGACAACTGTCGTTTCTGGGTGCCCAGGGAACTGCTTGTCAGCACCAGGTGTGTTGGTACTACGACCTGACCCTCACCGTCAGCCGCACGTTCGCCAAAGCCCTGCGAAGGCCAAGCCAGACGATGAAGATCAACATGTACTTGTCGTTCGAGAGTGCGAGGGTATTTTCAATCCTTCTTGACCTCGTCACCAATGGTGCTAGGTACGACCTCAGCGAGGTAATCGACGTCATCAACTTTCTGAACAAGTACGACTCGCCCCTGGGGTTGACGACGATCGCTCTCGAAATGGAGGTTGCTGTGTGGAGAAGAACCGTACCCCCCGAGAGAGGCTTCCTCATTGCAGCCATCCTACGCAGCGACAAAGTGGCCGAAGCTTCACTCCAAGTTGGCGCCGACCAGAGATGGGAGTTGCAGGACGACTCTCTTCCGGGCTCTGCCAAGGCAGGCCAGCACCGTATCGACCCGCGGAGCTGGTCCTTGGAGCTTTGGAACACTTGGGGCCTAAACGTCATGAAACTCCACTATCTCTTCGCCCTGTTCCGAGCCTATGATGACACGGTAGAGGAAGGCGACATGTCGCAGCTGGCTGACAAGTTTGCCCTGCACCTCGCCGCAATCAAGAGGTACGAGTTGATGGCTCAATAGGGGTTGGCTGGGCGGAACACAAACCTCTAGAAACAGATGGAATGTAGCACGACGAGTTCCCTCGATCTCTTGGCATTATGGGGTCTTGCGCCGCACCAAGTCGGGCGCAGTCGATGTGGGGCTCAGGGCTCCCACTGTCTTCTCTTCCGTCTCTTATAAGCCTCTCCAGGACCGCCATGGGTCAAACGGTGACGTTGCAGTGGGCGCTCCGCGTTCCTTAACGCCCTTACTGCTCCTTGGAGGTCCTCAGAAGCATCATGACTGACGCACTGCCTCCAACCAACGTGTGAAGCCTCTGCCCTCACACCAACGTTTGACCCAATCTCTCGCCCGACCACGCAGGCCACGCGATATCCCATTCTCTGTGGTACCCTCCTCCCTATCGGGCAGAATGCCGGGCTCTGCGCGCTCTGACAGAGGCTCTGCATCCTCCGTCACAGATGACCCCACATGGAGCGGTGGCGACTTCGAGGTCATCACACGCGACCAAGTGCGCTTCCGCGTCGACACACACCTCCTCCTCGGCGCCAGGTAGGTGGTGCGCGACCACGGTTGCTGAGACCCAGCAAAGCCTTCGCCGGTGCTGCGGGCCTCAGCACGGGAGAGAAGACGATCGAGTTCGTCGGCGACACCGAGACGGCGAGCGTCTTCCGCGTCTTCCTCAAGCTCGTCTCCGGGGGCCAGATCGAGCTCGCCAAAGACCTCGACGCCGACATCTACCACCTCGCCATCTTCCTCCAGAAGTGGGACTGCCCCGCGCACCTCTCCAACCTCCTCCGCGCGACCGCGGTGGGCATGTTCCTCGACGATGTGTCCGCCATCGACCTCTTCTTCGTGGCCGCCGCGCTCAAGGATGCGAACACGGCCGCAATTGCGCTGCGGTCGACAGGATGGAAGTGGCTCAAGAGCGCCGAGGCGACGGGCGCTATCGTCGGGCGCTCTGTGTTCGATCCGCGCGGGTGGTCGCTCTCCCGGCACCGCGAGTGGCAGGTGCATGGGAATCTCGAGTACCTCTGGGCGCTGTCGCGGGCGTATGACGACTGTAGTTCGGACTTGTCCGATCTGTCCTCCAAGTTTGTCGAGTACCTCGCTCTGACCAAGGGAGAGTGATGTGCGGCCCAAAGCCCACCCCCGCACCTAATAGGGCTCCGACAACTGGCAGGCGATTGCGACTGGCGGACGATTGGTGGCATGGCGAGGAAAGGCGAGGTGCGAGGCGTACGAGAAGAACGTGCCCGTTTAGAACGAGAACGAGTATGAATGTTTGGTTCCTCACCTCCACCTCCACTTCCTCGATTTGGTCCCGACCACTTCCCCATCAGTGGCCTGCTCTGCGGACACCAACCACGTCCTCACTCTCACACTAACATCATCGCAAACCAGACCATCACCTCCCAACTCTATCCGAGCGTGCGTTCTACCACTACATATCGGGTCCTGCGTCTTCAGCTGACAGCCAGCATGTCACTCGCGCGTGTTGAGCCTTCGGCCACCATCGACGACCCGACGTGGACGAGTGGAGACTTCGAGGTCATCACCACCGATCGGGTGCGGTTCAAGATCCCAAGCTACCATCTCTACGCTGCCAGGTAAGTCTGGAACCTAGGTGTCATGGTCTGATATCCCAGTCAAGTGTTCGCGGACGCTCACGCACTGTCGGGCGACGGCGCCAAGAAGGTCGAGCTCGTCGGCGACAACGAGACCTCTACCGTGCTCCGAGGCTTCCTGGATCTTATCACTACCGGAAAGGTCACCCTCGGCCCTGACATCAGAACCGCGGCTACACTTGGGCAGCTCGCATCGCTTCTGAAGAAGTGGGACTGCGCCCTCCCCCTGGCGTTTCTCCTCCAGCATGTAAAGTTCTCCATCATGACGCACAAGACTGCCCCCCTTCTGGGGTTCTGCTTCTGCTCCCACTTCCACGACGACGAGACCCTCGATATCATTCTCCATGCCCCTGATCGCACCTGGAAGACCGATGAACCGCAAGCCATCCATGGCTACAAAATGCTCGATCCTACTGGGTGGCCACCCGCGGTATGGTTCAATATCAAGAATCCCCATTATCTTTTCGGCATCACACGAGCCTACCACGACAATAGGGGCAGCTCGGCGCTCCACCCCGGAACTTTCCGTCACCATCTCAAGCTTTCGATGGAGCGGGCGTGAGAGATAGGACAGATAGAGTGTTTGGAACGAGGGGTGCAGCTGTAAATAGACGATGCAGGTAGCCTCTGCTCTACGGAACAGTCACAGAAACCGCCCCCTTACGCCCTACGCCCACCTACCAGGCTATGTGATCGTCATCGTCATGGAGAGGTCATGGCAAAGGGCGCTCTCCAACACCCTGCAGCTGTTGTACAGTATCTCAAACCATCGGACCCTACGCATTTATTCAGCTGCATCTCGCCACCACCGATCTAACTTGCCAAAGCCGGAGCGGTACGCAGAAGCGGTGCTGGGGAGCTGATACAGGACATGCTACCACTGATGGACCCCGCCTCGGACGTGATTGAAGATCCCAGATGGATCGGCGGCGACTTTGAGGTCATCACGAGCGACCGAGTGCTCTTCCGAGTGGACTCCCACCTCCTCCTGGGTGCCAGGTAAGAGCTGGATTCGGTGCACCTGCAGAAGCTCATGTTTAGAAGGGTGCTCAGAGGTGCCACGGGCCTGAACACCGGCGACAAGACGATCGAGTTCGTGGGCGAGCTAGAGACGGCCAAGTTGTTCCGCGCGTCCCTCGGCCTGATCTCGGATGGGCAGGTTGAGCTCCCCCGGGACCTGGCTGGTATTCGCGACCTGGCATTGTTCCTGCAAAAGTGGGACTGCCCCGCGGCGCTCTCCAACCTCTTCCGAGCGGTGCAGGTCGGCGTCCTCCGCGGTTCCATCTGGAGCGTGTATGCGTTCATCCTCGCCGCGGTGGTTCATGATCAAGAGACAGCCGAGGTGGCTTTAGGCGGACCAGCGCACTGCTGGGGCGAAGCGGGGGGCCCAGTCGGGGGCACACTGGGGCGCAATTGTCTAGACCCACGCGCTTGGCCGTCATCGCTGTATGGGAAGCTGAAGGGCGCTGGTGATCCCAAGTACGCATGGGCTCTCGCCTGGGCCTTCGAGGACACCGGCGGCGATCCCTCGAGGCTGCCGGCCAAGTTTGGCGAGTACCTCGCCAAGCCCTGGGCATGAGAGCACGTAGCGAGGTGAGTCTTGGCGGAGCACGCGTTGACTACCAGTATGAGGAGCCATAGAGGCCAGGGTGGCCTAGCCTGTAGTCCCATGAAGTCGCTCAATGCACTGGTGTTGAGTTCCCAGCTGTTACGTCTGCGTTTAAAGTTTGAATCCACCAGCCTCGTCCGTCCACCATGTCCCTCCCTCTCAACAGCCCAGTTCAGTGCACTTGGTAAACACTTAGGTCTCTTGTGTCTCTCCTTTGCAAGCTGACCACACTCGGTGGTGGTGGAGGTATATTTGGTTCTCGGCCTCCACCTCCACCACCTGCACACGCGGATTGCTTCCACGCACTACGTCAAGGCAACCGTTCTCGCCTCATCCTTTCTCTTCTCCCACACTCTCACTCCCACAACTCCCTCTCTCCCACAACTCCCTCTCTCCCACAACTCCCTCTCTCCCACAATATCGACATCCAACTACCGCCCTTTGCGCGCCTCACCTCTTGCACGCGTCACCCTCCTGCACGCGTCACCATCTCAAGCTTACAAGTACGCCCTGCACCCGTAGTCCCAGCTCACCAACAGAGAGCGCCATGACGCCCTCCTCCAACGAGCCAGCCGTCACCGATGACCTTACCTGGACGAGCGGCAACTTTGAGGTCACCACCACCGACAACGTGCGCTTCCGCGTCCCCGACTACATTCTATTCGCAGCTAGGTGAGAGTGCAACAATTGGGAAGACCGTAGCTGACCACAGCAATGTGCTCGCTGACGCGCACTCCTTGGCAGCTGGAGAGAAGCGTGTCACCCTTGTGGGTGACGGTGAGACGGCTCAGACGTTCAAGGCGTTCCTTAATCTCGTCACCACTGGCCATGTCAAGGTCACGAACGAGACTCGAGAGATGCGCCCCCTACTTCGACTTGCACTTTTCCTGCAGAAGTGGGATTCCCCGGCTGCTTTGGCAGCTCTTACCCTCCATATCAAGCTTGGGGTTAGCCAGAAAGCTATGGCTCCGGGGCTAGGATTCATATTCGCAGCAGCTATCGACAGCGAAGAGATGGCCAAGTTCTGCCTGGGCAACCCCTCCGCGACCTGGCCGGCGGGCAGCTTGCCCCCTGGCGGCATCCCTGGCCGGTGCGAGTTCGACACATGCGCCTGGCCTTTGGAATTCTGGAAGCTTGTCAAGGATCCCAACTACATCTTTGCTCTGTCCCGCGCTTTCGACAGCGTTGGTAGCGACCCCACCAGGCTTCCTGCCAAGTTTTCTGAGCTTCTGGCTGTCGCCAAAGCGAGGTGAGTCCACCCTCTGAATGTCTGAACGATTGAGTGTTACTCACTGTCACAGATAATCCTCGAAGGAGTTGATAGAAGTTGGAAGTCTGATGAGAGCGCTCAGTCAGGGAGAGTGGGCAGACGAATATGTCAACAAGAGATGGAGGAGCTGCTGCCTGGAGGACGATAGAAGTAGTTGCTGATATGGTCTTGAAGAGTTCACGTGTATGGCGTTGTCTGTGCATCCATTCAGATATCAGAGGCTGGCGCAGCTGATGACGAGGTCGTGAGACTGTGGAAGGTGGTGTGTTGCTCGGCCCCTCACCTCCACTATGCACCAGAATGATCGCGCGCCTACAACACCCCAAGCGCGACAATGGTGACGGGATATTGGACATTTTGGAGCCACTTGGACGCAAGACGGGGAGTCACCGGTAGGCCTGTGGGTCCTTGGCCTCCACCTACCTCCACCATCCTCTAGGGCGAGTGTGCACTCTCCACCATCAACATTGCTTCTATTGTGCGTTCGCTCCCAATATCTGACTTCCGCTATGCGTGTTGCACCCATGCTGGGTTCTATCTTGCGCTCTGGCACGAAAGTTTGGCTTCGATTTTGCGCGCTAGGACATGTGCCTCGCTTCTGTCATGTGCGCTCTGACAAGTGCTCGTCTTCTGTCTTGCGCGCTCAGCCGAATGTTTGACTTCTGATGCCCTCCAAGCCGTTAACAGGGTCTCTGTACTGACCTCCCAAGCAGTTATAAGCTGCTATTCGCCGACGTTCTTGACCATCTCACCATCCATCGACACGACACTCCTTGACCGACACACAACCTTACCACCGCATCCAAGCATCACGAGTAAGGACAGCGTTCGATCATTGCTGACTTTAGGATGAGCTCTGACCGTTTCAGTACCATCTCTGAGCGAGACAATATGTCCTCGCGCGCCTCGACGACATCGTCCCGGTGGTCAACCTCTACATGGGCGTCCTCCACCACTGTCTCCGACGCTAGCACTGTAGTCCCGACGGCCTCATCGAACCGCATCAACCCCTCGGTTGTTTCCACTGCCCGTACTTCTTCCACCGTGGTCTCCAATGGAAGGCCCGCGTCGACTACCCCGTCAATTGCCTCCACTACTCGCACTTATACCACCGCCCCTACCGCCGTCTATGTTCACCGGACTTCGACCACCACTACCCCCACTGTCACACTCACCGCCCCTACCCCCGCCGCCGCCTATGCCGCCGCCTATGCTACCCGCAATTCTACCACCACGGCCCCCAGTGCCAGTGCCACACCCACCACCACTACCCCCGCCGCCGCCTATGCTCCCCGCGCTTCCACCACCACGGCCCCGACCGCCACACCCGCCACCACTACCGCCAACGCCGCCAACGCTACGCGCTCTTCTAACACCACGGTTGTCTCTGCTACTCGCCCCTCTGCCACCACGGGTTCCACTGTCACGCCCACCGCCACTGGCCCCGCCGCCGCCGCCACTACCCGCACTTCCACCACCACGGCCCCCACCGCCACACCCGCCGCACCTACCGCCAACGCCGCCTACGCTACACGCGCTTCTAACACCACGGTTGTCTCTGCTGCCCGCACGTCTGTCGCCCCGGGCACCACTGTCACGCCCATCGCCACTGCCCCCGCCCCCGCCACCACTGCCCGGACTTCCACCGCCATTACCTCCACTGTTAAGTCCACCACTGCTACCGCCGGCATTGTCACCACTTCGAAACCTGGTGGCTCGCCCCCTCGCGCCGCGGCGACTGCTGTCACCGCTCCTCGTAGCCTCGTGGCTCATCCCAAGTGGAATAAAGGCTCCCTCGAGTTTGTGACGGTCGACCAGTGCCTATTCAAGGTCCGGTACCGTGACCTCTATCCAGCAAGGTGAGTGGCTCCACGCCTACATTGAGAAGGCTTACGGGAAGCAAGAGCCTCTCCAATCTAGCCACCAACCAGCCGGGCGATCGTCACACGTTCCAGGGTAGCACCGAGACTGCGCTCACCTTGAATATGTTCTTGACCCTTGTGACGACCGGCGAGGTCGACTTCGGAAATACCTCTAGTGACCTCATCAAGCTCGTTCATCTTGGCCAGTTTATCCGCAAGTATGATTGCAAAGACGCCCACGCGTCCCTCTCTCATCATCTCAAGTTCGCCCTCAACAATCGCCGTATTTGCCCCAGCTTCGGCTTCATCATTGCGTCGGTCATCGACAATGCGGAGACCGCCGATTTGGCCTTGAAGAAGCGGGGATCCTTCTGGGAGAATATTCCTGGCGCAGTCACTCCCGGTCCCCTCAAGGCCGAGTTCGACATCAGCGGATGGCCCCTGTTCTACTTCCGGCTCGTCGGCAGCCCGGACTACCTCTTTGCCCTCTCGCAGGCCTTTAATGAGTCTAAGAACGACTATGGCAACTTGCCTGTGAAGTTTTCGAGTCATCTGGCTAAGGCTAAGGCAGGCAAGTCTGGGCTTCACCTCACGTGCTCTTAATTGACCTCCACAGAGAAGCTCCTCTGAGCAAACCGTACCATGTGCGAAGGAAGCACGACGAGCGCTGGGCATGGCACGGCCACTTCGTCCGTAACACGATGTCCTCCCCTAACCCTGTTATTTCTCCCTTAATCCAGTAGTGGAACTGTTCCTAAAGATGAATCACTCGTCGTAGCTGGCAGTCGCTTTCCAAACGGTCAGGTATACTAACCGAGCTCTGGCCCGCAAATCTCGAGAAGGGGACCTCTGTGGCATGTTGTCATAATCTGTCCGCATACATATGCCCCATATAGCGCGTTATCTTTAGTTGGCCACCACTTTCATCCCTCGCGTCCATCTGTAGTTTCTATCGATGGATCATACATCTTTCTTGAACATACGGCATCGACTGTACCCGAGTGCCACCTACGCCCGTCCCGACACATGTGTTCAAGGGATGTCACTCTGTACATGTTGGCACTCCACTGTCAGTGCGCTTTGGATCTGAGTGGGTGCCCCCTCCCAGTTTGGCCGTGAATGCGCTTTGACTGCGGGAGTTGGTGCTCTCCCCAGTTTGGCTCCCATCTGGGCGCTCGACCCGGACCTCTTGGGCCTGTCGTACGCTATGCCTACTTCCCCCTGTGCTACCCATTATGCACGGCTTCGTCCCTGGCCTCTGCGCCATGTTTGGCTTCTATCGGGTCTGTTCTGGCGGTGCACAGGTACTCAGAAGCCAATCTGCAGCCGCGGCGTTGTTGTCCATGCTTCTCTCTAGAGCTGTTATAACGTGCTCGACTCCGACCCTGGCAACCATCCCCCCTCCCCCTCACGCTCGTTCACCTGTAAAGCAGCTTCCCGTCATAACCTATCCTCGTCAAGTGAGAGATGATCTTAATCGCTGCTCACCGCAGCATGTCCTCAGCTCGGGATGACCCCGACAAGTGGTCAACTGCAGCCAATATCATCAGTTCCTCACGGTCCTCTCGTCCTGTCGTGCCCACTATAACAGTTCCAGGCTATAGCAATCACGAGAAGTGGAGGAACGGCAGCCTCAAGTTCGTGACACTTAACGGAGTCATATTCCGCGTGTCCAACACCAGACTCAGCCAGGCATGGTAAGTACTCCCCACCCCTTCCCCCCAACATGTGCAGGCAAGAAAGCTTACTGGGAGTCCGACAGTTGCTGCGCTCGCCAACACGAAGCCCAGGCGGGAGTACACATTTAACCGTTGGACAGAGCGGGAGGCGTACTCGCGCATATTCGAGCGGTTTCTGAACCTTGCCTTCACTGGCAAGGTGGACTTCGACCAATTTGACGACGACGATGTGGAGGAATTAGGCAAGCTCGCCCACTTTCTTCGCAAGTTCTCCTGTGACCAGCTCATTACATCCTTGTCCTTAGAGCTTGAGAAGTTGCTGAGACGCCCAAACCTGCCCCCCGCCGCACCCTTCTTGGCGTTCATCCTTGCGGCCATTATGGATCGGGAGAAGATTGCGGTGCTGGCTTTACGCGTGTCGAGGCCGAATCGCCAATTCCGTCCGAAAAACTGGGCCCGCTACCAGTGCGAGCTCCTCGATCGTTCTCCCTATCTGACTGCCATCACCCGGGCCTTTGCTGAGGTGGAGGATGGGGATTGGCTCTATTCTAGTCGGACGAGAAACGACGACGACTACACCATCCCGGAGCGGTTCGCCTGGCATCTCCCGGAGGCTCGGCGTAGTGAGTCCTCCTCCTGTATCGTGCGGCGGTTGGCTGAACCTAAGACCCGGGCACCCTTCCACGGGCTTGAGGAAGCAAGCGGGCACGGGGTATCATAACCGTGTCAGCTTCCTCAACAGCGTGTCCGCCCCAAACCTGCTCGTAGTTGGTCTTGAGATGAATAGCTTTCCTAGTTGACTCTCCAAGCAATCTGCAAGCTGGTGTTTAGCTCAGCTCTTGAGCCCATTGGCCGCTCAGGCCTGCGTGTGTGCATCAAGACGTGGTGTCCCCCTTCGAACAATCTCGAGTCGAGCGTGGATGTTCCCGCAGCACCTCATCCCTCCAACACTCAGACCATTCACCCAACAAACTCTAGCACTTTCACCTTGTCAGGTTAGACATCAGAGCCCCGGGCTGCCAGCCCCGCTTTTCCATAACAACCTCCGTCGGCTTTTAGCCCAACATAAGACAAGAAGTTTGTTACCGCGCTTCAATTGACATGGCGTCCTTAAACAACCATTTGTGAAGGTGTCAGAGATTTAAGTAAGCCGCCACAGTGTCAGGTCGACTTAGAATGCAGCACAATGACGGCGTTAGCCAAAGCCCTAGCCCGACCGGACCCAGTGCTGGTTTTAACAGCTGCAACTTTTCTTTCCGTATCCGCACTTCCCTCCGACACCCCCTCTCTTCCACCTTTAACCACTCTCGTCACCACCCTGCCTCCATCCGCTCGCCATAATGGGCAAAGACACTCCATCCAAGTCTTCCTCCGCGCGCTTCAGCCCTGCTTCGCGTAAATCATGGCCCACATTCACAGTGAAGCCTCATAGCATGGTGAACGACGCGCCACCGGCGCGAAAGGAGGTCGACAACAGCCCCCTCAACTGGTATCGCGACCCCCCAGAGTACAGCGACTCATCCCCCGCCGACAGCCGGCGCTTGAGCTTGGTTAACCCATCCCAGCCTGAGATCCTGTCCTCGCGCTGGTCGATGAGGAGGTCGATTTCGCCTCCCGTTCAGGCTTTGTCGAGGAGACTGCAGGAGCACATGGCCGGATCCCCAGTGTACCAACCCCCGTCACATCCTGCCTCCCCGATCTACGGCCCCAGCTCCAACGGACCCTCACTCTACCCCGACGAGGGGATACAGCTGACACACTTGGCCTCCCCGTTCGCCTCCCCGCCTTGCAGGAGGCTCCCGCTGCCCACTGCCTTCCGTGACGAGCCTCCTTCCCCCTCGCCTGTCTCCCGTCGTCGCCTCGCCGTCCTCCGGAGTTCATGTGAGGTACAACAGTCCTCTGCCCCGGAACCTGATGTGTCTTATGGCAGAGGGGGCTCACAGATCTCTGTGGAGGAGTCCGAGGGTTCAGGCGTGAGCTCAGGTGCGCGATCGGGAAGCTGGGGGTCAGATGACGACCGGGGCGTGTCAGAATCTGAGGATCAGGTAGAGGTTGTCTGTGGCAACGGCACAGTGTATGTCCCGGTCACGGTCTTTGCCGGAAATAGGTGAGTGCAGTAGCATGTGCCCTGGCATTAGCTGACGTCCAGCCGGGAGTTTGACAGCGACCCTTCCCTCAAGGATGCAGGCCGGCTTGTTCTCGACGACGACGTGGACATGGCGGTGGTCAAGGCATACGCGTTGTTTGTTCGGAAGCGGTGCATCCAGGACCACGAGAGACTCAACGGTGTCGCGAGTTTGGTGGCGTTCATGCGGGACTGGGACTGCCGTGTCCCTCTGGCTAGCTTGTTCGACTACCTCAAGTTGCGCGCACTGGATGGGAAGACGTGTCCGCTGCGCCTTTTCGCCCTCGCATCCCGCATCCACGAGCCCGACCTCGCCGAGTGGGTCCTGCGGAACTGTTACGCGATCTGCTGGACGAAGGAGGACCGCGGCGGCATGTTTGGACTGTCTAAGCTCTCCCCCCGCACCTGGCCTCGCGGCGCCCCTAGCATGATTGATAGCGCTTACCTGTGGGCGCTGGAGCGGGCGCACACGCATTCGAATGGCCCAGATGACCTGGCGGTGGCCTTCCAGCGCCACCTCCTGTACGCCATGTCGTGTTCAGAGGATGGGTGGGCGGCGGTGTGAGAGTGCAGAGCGGAGGGCGGGGCGTGGATACGACCGCCGGGGCGTTGGAGGGCGGCTGCGCGGAATGCTTCGGAGATGGTAGGATCCAGACCACCATGGGCGCGGGTTCCCGCTTCCGCGAGACGACACTCGAGGGCGGGGGATGAACCCGTAGATTCTCTGGTGGGCACCCCCAACCAGCCCTCAAGGGTAACTGGTGTCCCTCGTGAATCGAGGCCAACATGGGGTTACAGTAGCGTCGCCGGTTACTGGTCATTGTAGGACGTGTCGTTAGTCGCTATTGATAAGTGATATGGCAGACGGTAGTTGGAAAGGTCTGGAAGCTTTGGCGACCGGTGGCAAGCTTGATGTCATGCTGTTTGGGTCGCATCTGCCGCAGGTCATGAAATGAGGAACAACCTCGGATGCGGGGCAGATCCCTTATCGGTGTTCTCCCCGGCAATGTTCGCTTGGAAACTCCGAACCACGGCTCAGGCGGACCTCGCCTGCCGAGCGTTCGACGGTCGAGCAGGACACATGTCGACTGGTTCCAGATGGATGCTGTTGCACGACGCGCTCGCTATCAGTGTACGTTGAGCGGTAAGAGACGGAGCATTGCCTGGGATTAGGACTCCGGGTGGGATGAGGTCTCTGGAATGAGTGATAGCTGACTGATATGTTGATCGTCAGCTTTGTGTATGTACACATTTACCCCGCAAATCGCTTTGCCTAGTACCCGGATACCCGACTCCGGCCCGGAGTCCAAATCGATCTCACTTCTGACACATGAGTGACCACCGCGCACCGCGGCATGTAGACGCTGACTGAACAGGCTCAGCCGCGGTGGTTTACCAGAGGCCAGAGGGTCCAGGTGGCCAGGTACGAGGGCGTGATGGGCGGATGAACCGAGGCCGAGGGTATGGTTCTACCCGGGGTTCGGCATCTCTCTCGGCCATAGCCGCCCTATGCGATCCTGCCCACCTCGCCCTCATCATGCCCCTCAGACACCCACCGCTCGGCGTATCTCCCACCGCGCTACCCCAAACCCCACATTGATCACTCACCGGTATGGGCCGGGCAGGTCGGCCAGGTGGCTTGCCGAAAGCGAGTGCGCCCATAGCCAAGCGGCACATCGTAGCGCACGCGCGACCAAGGCATGTGACTTGGGCACCTTAGTAAGAGCTGGCCGCGCGTGCCGGCCGCCGGGCATGTCCATCCCACGCTTGTCGCTAGCCCCCACCTCGCCCAGCCCTTATAACCTCATTGCCCAGGTTACTGCCTGCCAGCTCCCCCCATTCCCACACTCTACCACTAGCAACCATGTCCAAGACCCTCGAGGCCACCACCTTCAAGCTCGGCAACGGCAAGGATGTCAAGATCCCCATCGGCCAGTTCATCAACAACGAGTGGGTCGACTGTGCCTCGGGCAAGCGCATGGACGTCTACAACCCCGCCACTGGCAAGGTGATCGGGCAGGTGTCTGAGGCCGACGCCGAGGACGTTGACCGTGCCGTCCAGGCTGCGCGTGCCGCGTACGAGAAGAACAACCGTGCTTGGGGCTTCATGATGCACTCGCAGCGCGGTGCCCTCCTCAACAAGCTCGCCGACATCATCGAGGCCAACCAGGCCGAGCTCGCGGCCATCGAGGCCACCGACACCGGCAAGCTCTACAAGGACGCGTTCCACAAGGACATTGCTGGCGTCATCGCGACCATCCGCTACTTCGCCGGCTGGGCTGACAAGGTCACCGGCAAGTGAGTCTCCCCACACCAGCAGAGCTGACAGGCAGGACCTACAACGTCATCCCCGGCATCCACGCGTACTCCAAGTACGAGCCCATCGGCGTGTGCGGCCAGATCATCCCCTGGAACTTCCCCGCCGCCATGTTCTCGTGGAAGATCGGCCCCGCCCTCGCGACCGGTAACGCGATCGTCATCAAGTCGGCTGAGACCACCCCCCTCTCGGCCCTCAAGATGTGCGAGTACATCAAGGAGGCTGGCTTCCCCCCCGGCATCGTCAACCTGATCACCGGCCGCGGCCCCACCGCCGGCCAGGCCATCGCCGACCACATGGACGTCGACAAGGTCGCTTTCACCGGCTCGGGCCCCGTCGGCCGCAAGATCATGGAGACCGCTGCCAAGACCAACCTTAAGCGCGTGACCCTCGAGCTCGGCGGCAAGTCGCCCAACATCATCTTCGACGACGCCAAGAGCGCCAAGGACGCCGCCGAGTGGGCCTTCTTCGGCATCCAGATGAACATGGGCCAGGTCTGCACCGCCGGCTCGCGTATCCTCGTGCAGGAGGGCATCGCCGACGAGTTCACCAAGGAGTTCGTCAAGCTCATGGAGGGCGTCAAGGTCGGTGACCCGTTCGACGAGTCGTCGACCCAGGGCCCCCTCAACTCGAGCATGCACTTTGACCGCGTGCACGGGTGGGTCCAGGCCGGTTGCAAGGAGGGCGCCGACACCCCCGTCTGCGGCCAGGACCTCCGCGAGAAGCTCGGCGGCGGCTACTACATCTCGCCCACCGTCTTCACCAACCTCAAGAAGGACTCGCAGATCCTCGCCAACGAGGTCTTCGGCCCCGTCGTCTCGATCCAGACCTTCAAGACCGAGGAGGAGGCCATTGCCGAGGCCAACCGTACCACCTACGGCCTCGCGTCGGCCGTCTTCTCGTCCAACCACGAGCGCCTGCTCCGCATGAACCAGGCCATCCGCGCCGGCACTGTCTGGAACAACCTCTACAACTTCTCCCACTTCGGCGTTCCCTTCGGCGGCTTCAAGCAGTCGGGTATCGGCCGCGAGAACTCGGAGGCTGCCCTCTTCAACTACCTCGAGACCAAGTCGGTCATCTCGAACATGGGCTACGTCCGCTCGCCCATGGCCAACCTGTAAGCCGGGCCGCCGCAAGATCAATGCTTAGACTCCAGGGCGTAGGGTGGTGTAGGCAGTTGTCAGTAGTCAGTAGTCATTAGGCGTCAGTAGTAAAACCAGGATGCCAGTTGTGCAGTATCACGCGTGTTGGAGGACGAGCTGCTGATCATCGTGAGAGGATCAGGATAACAGGAGTGCGAGTCAAGGATGAGAGCTGCCCCACTCTGCTGATGTCATGTGGAGGTGTCGCATTCCTCCGTTGTACACTTCACCACTCCAACCCACCATGACCACCCGCGCGCACACCGCCATCGTTATCGGCGCGGGCATGTCCGGCCTCTCGTGCGCGCGCACCCTCGCCGAGGCTGGCGTCGACGTGCTCGTCCTCGAGGCGCGCGACCGCATCGGCGGGCGGACATGGACGTACCAGCACCCGCACAAGGGCAAGGGCAAACCGCTGCACTTCGACCTCGGCGCGTCGTTCATCCACGGCATCGCGGGCAACCCGATGTACGCGCTCGCCAAGCAGCGCAATCTCCCTCTGTATGTCATGTCCGATGGAGATGGGACGGCGTCGTCAACGTTCTCCTCGTCCTTCCCACCTTCCTCCAACTCGGCTTCCACACCATCCACGTCCACCACTGCTTCCACTTCCACGTGCTCCTGCACAACCTCTTCCTCTTTGTCTACCTCCTCGACCTCCTCAACCTTCTCCTCCGCCTCCGATTTGGAGCGCAACGAGGGCGTGTACGGGCCTGATGGCCCACCGCTCGACGACAAGCTCGCCCAACGGTTAAACTTCAACGTCACCCGCGCCTTCTTCTCGGACTCGGCGACATACGCCCAGGACTCGCCCAACGGCGTGCCCACGCCAGGCGAGTCGCTTGGCGGATGGATGAAGGACGAGAAGCGGACGTCGCTCTTCGCCGGCCTCAAGACCGAGCGGGACAAGGCATATGCCCTTGCGCTTGCAGAGTCATGGGAGGGCTACAGCGGCGCGGCCCTCGACCAGATCTCTCTGCGCTACTGGCACAGCGAGGTGACGTTCCGCGGGCCTGATGCGACCTTCGTCGACGGGTACGAGGGCATCTATGCAGCGCTGCACGCCGACATCGTCCAGAGCAAGCACGGCGATGTGCAGCTCGGGGAGGTCGTCGAGGCCATCGCCCTGTCCGAGGCCGAGGAGAGCGTGCGCGTCACCGCCAGCGCGGACGGGAAAGAGACGACGTACTCGGCCCGGTACGTCGTGTGTACGCTCCCGCTCGGCGTGCTGCAGCACTCGCCGCCGCGCTTCTCGCCACCCCTCCCAAAGCGGCGGCTTGCCGCGACGCATCGTCTCGGCCACGGCCTCCTGAACAAGATCATCGTCGCGTACCCTCGCGCCTTCTGGCCCGACACTGAGTTCTTCGGCCTCCTCCCGTCCAAGCTGAGCGCCGCCTTCCTCCCCATCCTCAAATCGCGCGCGTTGATGGTCCAGAACCTGCGCATCGTCAACGGGCAGCCGGCTCTCCTCTTCTTCATGGGTGGCGCCGCGGGCCAGGCGCTCGAGAACGTCTCGGACGAGCACGTGCGCAAGCATATCCACAAGATCATCGCGCACCACTTTGCGTGTCACACCAAGTCGGTGCCCGAGCCCGAAGCTGTCGTTGTCACGCGCTGGAACTCCGACCCCTTCTCCCGCGGCAGCTACTCCTTCCTGCCTCCTGGCAGCGATCCACAGGACTTCCGCGAGCTCGCCCGCCCGCTCTGGGGCGACCGGCTCCTGTTCGCTGGCGAGGCAACCGACCCGGACCACTACGTGAGTGTGCGGTGGGGCAAAGCTGACGACCAGGCGACCGCACACGGCCCGTACATCACTGGCCAGAGGCAGGCGCAGATGGTGCTGGATGCGCTCGAGCTCGAGGCCATGGAGGCAGAGGCATAGCCAGCGGAGCGGCGAGAGATGCGTGCAAGCATCCTGCCTGGGCTGTTGCAGCCTCGCTCTTGCATTGCCCTCGGCAGACGGCGACCGATACGACGGGCGTTCACACTGTTCCAAGGCTGCCGATCATGACCGTCACGGCCACACAGGCGGCGCCCCTCTCGCTCGCAGTCACATGAGCGCTTGCCACGTCTCGTTGCGCTCTCAGTTCGTCTTCTCACCACTCTCGCCGCCATACCGCACCAGTGTCGAGCAGCAACCTCATCGACTACAACCTTGCGCCTGTCACTGCAATGCCGAGCCCCCCCACAGGCCCGATGTGGAAGGGAGGTCCGCTCTCCCAACCGCGCACTCCGACCAAGCCCCGTCAAAGGTCAACCAACCTGACCACGCCTCCGAGCCCATCCAAGTCGCGCTCCGCGGGCCAGTCGGCAGCGACAGCCTTACCATCCACGCCTTCCCCTTCGACAGCACGCCACGCTCGATCGACACCCAAGATCAATGCTCCAGCGCCATCACCGCCGAAGCTGCCAGCCCAGCTCAAGACTCCACCCAGGTCTGGCATCCCTTCCAGGTCCCGGCTTCGGCCAGGCGCCCCGCCCAAGTCGGCGCAGGGAGCCAACATCTCCACATCTACTCGTTCACCTCCGAAGCTCACACCGCCGGTCAAATCTACGAGGAAGGGAGCTACCCCTTCACATCGTTTCACGCCCTCACCAGCGCCATCAAACCCCACACCCCAATCCCAGCATGGCCAGGCACTCGCTCCTCCCAAGATCCTGCGCGCACACCCTGACTGGACGGACGGCAACTTCGAGGTGGTCACGAGCGACGACGTGCTATTCCTGGTCCAGGACTATGTGCTCTTTGCTGCCAGGTAAGGACTCCATGGCGTCTGAGCTGATCACCAGCCCAGTGTTCGTGACCGCCCATGACGTCGCCGCCTACCAGGCGTCGCCACCAGAGCGGCGAATGCACTTCTCCGACGTCGAGCTCGAATCCTCCGAAGTTATGGCCGCCTTCCTCGACCTCGCGACCACTTTACATCCACCAACCGTATCCCCCTCTATGTGGGCATCGCTCATCCGCTTCCTCCGCAAGTGGGACTGCATGCCTCTACACGACCTCCTCTTCGTCCATCTTCGTGTCGGCCTGCGCGAAGGCCAGTTCGACCGCCTGAAGGTGTTCACCATCGGGGCGTATCTTGACGACCTAGAGTTGTGCAAGCAGGCCATCCAGGCGCCTGGCAGCAGCATGCTCTCCTGGTGGCTCCGTTTAGGCCACCCCGACTCTCTCAGCCCGTCTGCGTGGACCCTCCAGTTCTGGGAGGAGCACCGGATCCCACCCCGATACATGTTCGCTCTCGTTCAAGGCCAGATGCGGATGCAGGGCGGCAGTAAGACACGCCAAGAGTTCGCGGCGGAGTTTGAAATGTTGCTCGACCAGTGCGCGGGCTGCAGCAAGTAGTGTGGGCAGTCGAACAACCCCCACGTTGTGGAACCACTCAGCCATCCGTATGTTCGATAGGAGCATGTACAATGCCCTCAGGCCTCTGCCTGCGTGGCTGCACGCGATACATCGCTTTGACTGGCTACGCTTGGGCTGCTTCACAGATCACCCACCCCCCGCACTCAGAACAGCGCCGGCCCCATGCCTGTCCGCTCGCCCACCTGCTTCTTGGCCTGGTGGGGCTGGATGTCGGCGTGCGCTTCGCCGCCCTTCCAGTCCGTGTCCTCGCTCATGTCGCCCGCGTCCTCCGACGCCGGCTCCGGCTCCATGACGGGGTTGACGCGCGCCGGCTCTGCGGTTAGCGTCAGCGAGACCACCGACTGACCAGGCATGCCGCCCGCGGCGCGGAGGCTCGCCATGCCTGGCTGCGCGCCGGACACGTCCGAGCCGACGAACATCGCGTCCTTGGGTGTTTCGGTGCGGTTCATGTTGTCTAAGAGTGATAGAGTGAGGTTGAGTGGCGAGGCGCAGCTCTCATGAGCGGCAGATGACCTCGGCGTGGTCTGATGACTTCATGGTGGAGGTCGGTGGAGGTCGTATTCGGTCCCTCTCATTTGGCTCGATGTGGCGCCTGACTTCTGGGTGCCTGGACGAGCGCCACAGCCGCTCCGACCAGGTCGCACTTGGGTCGAAGCGGGGGGATGCAAGGGCTCTCGTGCCACTGGCATGGTTCCGTTGGAGATTCGAGGGGCTTTGTGTGCCATCATGAAGAGTGCTGATGGCACGCCATTCCCTTGTTGCCTCCCACCTCTCGCCCCGTTCCTGTCCCCCCACCTACCAATCGCACCATGACCACTTTGCTGCAACTGCTCATCATCACCCATTGTCCATCATCCCTCCGCTGGCCCACTCTTTGAAGAACCGTCCAACACGCTCGCCGGCAAGAGCAATATCCTCGTCCACGGCCCCTCACCATGTCCACCCCCACGGCGCTTGAGCCAGCTAATCCCAAGCCGACCACCCCTTCCAAGGCGACAACGTCGGACGCCCAGCCAGCGGAGGACGCCAAGTGGTGCAATGGCAACTTCACGGTCGTGAACAGCGACAACGTGGCCTTCAAGGTGAACGACTACGTCCTGTTCGCCGCGAGGTTAGTTGCATGGTTGAACACGACTGACTGTCAGCGCCGTCTTCGCGGCTTCACACGCCACCGCCTCCCCCTCAGCCGACAAGTCGATCACTTTCACCGACACCGTCTTCGAGACGGCGGCCGTTCTGCGCCTCTTCTTCGACCTCGCGACCACGTTCCGCCTCCCGATCACCACTCCACCCAAAGACATCGCCATGCTCCTCCGCTTCCTCAACAAGTGGGAGTGCGTCCCACTCGAGAACATCATCACCGACACCGTCACGTTCGCGCTCCAGCAGAAACGCGTCTACCCCAGTCACGTCATGTACATCGCGTCCCTCGTTGACTCCCCTACCCTGCGCCGCCTGGCCTTCCTCCAGCCTCCTGCTCCCCGCGCTCCCAACCACGGGTTCACCAGTGCCAATCTCGACCCCAGCGAGTGGGACATCGGAATGTGGACCAAGTTCAAGTGCAACTACGTTTTCGCTCTCACCACGACCGCCGGCGTGAGGACCGAGAGTAACCGGGCGGAGCTGTTTGAGCGCGCTTTCAAGACTGCGAAGGCTGGCGCGAAGGCTGGCCCGACCTGACAAAGACGAGATGTTGTACTGTACAGTGTGTGCATATATATACCAACAAGCACTTGGGCGGCTCGGATGTCTAATGATTTCCCGCTCCACCTCCCTCCCAGACAGCTTATCCTGTTTAATCCCCTTTCCCGCATCCCAAGCTCTCACACTCACACTGTCACACACATATGGCCCATCAGCCTTGCCCATATAACCCGGCCCTCGAGCTTGATCAAGCCCACTCTCCAACCTCTCTCACCATGACAACCCCCGAGTTCAGCGACGACCCCGACTGGACGGACGGCAACTTCGAGGTTACGAGTAGCGACAACGTGCGCTTCAAGATCAAGGAGTACCACCTGTACTCGACCAGGTGAGCTTGACGAGCCAGCGGGGCTAACGGGCAGTGAGGTGTTTGCTGAGGCGCATTCGGACCGCTATGCCGAGAAGACCATCGAGTTCACCGATCCCGAGCTCGAGACGGCCGCGGTGCTCCGCATCTTCTTCACGGCCATCACGACAATGCGTGTGCCGCTCGCCCAGTTCGAGAAGCAGGACCTCACGATCCTGACCAACTTCCTGTTCTTCCTGCGCAAGTGGGGTGCCAAGGCCCTGTACGCCATCACGCTCGATGGGATCCACGTCGCAGTCAAGGACAGGGCGCTGTACCCCCTACGTGTGTTCCAGCTAGGAGCGCTTCTCGACGAGCCCAGCACCTGTGCCGTAGCTCTCGCCAACCCTAACTACGGAGACCCTTGGTGGGATCCATGGTTCGGTGACTATTACGAAAAGAGGCATCGCTACCCCTTTAACCCTTGCGGGTGGTCGCCGCGCTTCTACCTGGAACACAAGCTCCCCTCGGTCTACCTCGCAGCACTCTCCCAGGCGATGGGAAAGGATCCTTCAAATCCCGCGTATCATTTCATCGCGTACCTCGAGAAGGCGAAGAAGGCGCTCAAGGCGTACGAGGCTGAGAAGGCCAGAGAGTAGGGGGCTCTCACCAGTGGGAGCACGTGAATAACTACTGTACAGGCCCCAACGCATCATAGAAACCACCCACTGTAGTTCGGAGATTCCTCGCAAAATGTACAAGCCGGGCTCCGTTTCTGGAATTACTCAGTCGTCATTGTGTGCGTTCCACCCCCTCCCCCTCTCCTGCACACATGCTCGGGCAATCTGTAAGGGCGTTCTAGCACGTCACAGACGGCCAAGCAGCAGCTCTCGGTGTGCTGTGCTTCCCAACTCATTCACAACTCCCATCACTATCTGCAAGTACGACACATCCCGCCTCACCTCCCTCGCTTCAGCAGCCCATGTCACCCGAGATCACAGACGACCCGCAGTGGACCGAGGGCAGCTTCGAGATTATTAGCAGCGACGGCGTGCGTTTCAAGATCCAGGGCTACTACCTCTTCGCAGCAAGGTGAGGTGCAATATGGGAATGATGCTGATCCCTCAGCCCAGTGTTTGCCGCCTCGCACGCCTCAGCATCGACGGGGTCCAAGTCGATGGCCTTCACCGACGACGTGATCGAGACGGCCGAGGTCGTCCGCCTTTTCCTGCGCCTGGCCACCAGCCTCCGCCCAGAGCTCCACGTCCCTATCCCCACGCTTGTCTCCCTCTACCGCTTCCTCCGCAAGTGGGATTGCGGCACCCTGGAGGCGCTCCTCACCAACGCAATCTCTGCCTCGAGGCACCACCATGACGGCATGAAACTCCTCCAGGTGTTCCAGCTCGGTGCTCTCCTCGACTACCCGTCGTTACGGAAGCTGGCGTTCGCTGAGCCCTCGCCTCCGAAGCTCGAAGGAAACGAGATGTACCAGGGGATTGCGCCCGACTCGTGGAGCCTCGCATTCTGGAGAACGAGCGGCCTTTCGGCGGACCACATCTACGCCATGCACCAGCTCCATCGCCTTTCCCCAGTCTACCAATCCCTAGAGCATGTGCTCGCGGAGACGTTTGAGGAGCTGCTCGTCGAGGCGCGTTCTACCCAGATGTAGCTAGGGAGGGCGGAACTGAAGTGTGAGGGATGTCATCGAGTGTAGCGACAAACACAGCGGTTGTTTTCATGGAGAATGCTCCGGTTTCGTACGTCATCGGTGTGTTCACGGCTTCCGTTCGAAAGACGGAGCAATTGCAAGCCGTTTGAGATGTCGTTAGCGAGAGCGCCGCAGTGTATCGGGGTAAATACGTCACGCGCCCGAGCGCTTGTAGTCCGGCCGTTCCCGTGTCAGATCGTGCATATACAGGCGCTCCGAGGTGGCTGCCGGTCGCTCTGCTTCTCACAACAATTACCACACCCATTCCCACACACATTCGACATCTCACTCGACATGACATCTAACCACATCACAACGGACCCAGACTGGCACGACGGCAACTTTGAGATCACGAGCAGCGACGGCGTCCTCTTCAAAGTCAAGGAGTACCACCTGTACTGGGCGAGGTGAGCGGGATCTGGGAGGAGCTGACGCCGAGCCCCGTATTCGCCGAGGCCCACGCGCGCCCCTTCTCGAACAAGGAGATCGAGCTCACCGACCCCGACCTCGAGACCGCCGCCATCCTCCGCCTCTTCTTCACCGTCATCACGACGCTCCACCTCCCCCTCGAGCAGTTCAAGGAAGGCGGCCTCACGACCGTCACCAACCTCTGCCTCTTCCTGCGCAAGTGGGACGCGCGGCAGCTCTACTCGTTCGTGCTCGAGTACATCCACACGGCGGTCAAGGGGGCCAAGCTGTCGCCGCTACACGTGTTCCAGCTCGGCGCGCTGCTCGACGAGGTGGATACGTGCCTCGTCGCGCTCAACCACGTCGCGGGCAAGGACGCGTGGTGGGACCCGTGGTGGACGACCGACGAGGACGACTACCGCCCCTTCAACCCCTGCGGGTGGTCGATGCGCTTCTACAAGGAGAACAAGATTCCCACGGTCTACCTCCTCGCACTCGCGCAGTCGATGGGCGCTTCGCCGTCACACCCGGGCGGCTGGTTCAAGGAGTATCTGGCGAAAGCGAAGAAGGCAGACAAGCAGCACAGAGCCGCACTTTAGGAGGGATTTGGGCTTTGTAGAGCATGAAACACGTCTGACAAGGTACCTGCCAAAAGCTGCCTCTCATGCCAGCGTTCTTGGAACTGAAGAGTCCCGGGTCTCCCCGTGCCACCATTGCAAGCGAGAAGACGTGCTCGGAATCTTTATAAGAATGTAATTTAACTTCTATATACAGTACTGTACACTACCGCCTCTGGTTGAGTTCGAGGATCCGCTTCTCGAAGTTGGGGTAGAACCTCTCTGTGAGCCGTCCATTCACAGACGTCTCCCTCCATGCACCCATTAGCGCCGCCACCCAGATATCACTGGGGCACGGGCCGTTCTCCCAGAACCGCCTCCGCCAGTTGTTTGGGTCGAATGGCTCGGGCAGCTTGGCATCCACCCGCCACTCAGCATCGTGAGCACCCGTGTTCGCCTGAATGGCGTCGTGACACAGAGTGAGCTGCGCGGCGTGGGCACCGATGACAAACACCTGCAAGGACCCCATCTCTCCATTTGCGAGGAGCCAGCGAACGCTGTTTATGACCAGCTTGAACTGGGTACTGCACTGCCACTTATAAAGTAGGCGGAGGAGATTGCCCAGATCAGCGAGAGGAGCGTCGATCTGAAACTTGTGGTGGACGACTGCGTCCAGGAACAGCCGCACAACGTTCGAGGTCTCCCCGGGCGCCGCGAAGTGCAGGGAGCGGGTTCTAGAGTTCCTTGATGCGGCGGGGGCCGCAAACATTCGCGCAAGCATCGGGCTATTGGTTAGAGCCTGATAGCTGGATGTGGATGGTACTCACCTTGCTTTAAAGAGCGCGGAATCGTCGCAAAGGAAGGAGACGTTGTCGCTTGATACGACCTCAAAGTTGCCCGTTGTGTACTGCTCTTGAACGGATTCAGTGGCTATGCTCCTGCAAGCGGTGCGACTTTCAGTGCTTGTGGCGTTGCAGATGGTGGGGGAGGAAGGGGCCGCAGTGGCGCTTCTGAGGGCGGGGGTATTGCCGGAGGATGTGTTGGTGTTGTTCTTTGCAGTGTCGGTGGCTTTGTTGTCGGAGAGATCTCTGGCAGGGCTAGATGAAAAGAAGCGGTTTGCGCTCTTCAGGAATCCCTGGTAGATCGCTTGGCCGGTGCTTCCGAGGTCGGTGACTTTGTTGAAGGAGCGATCCTTGGGGGGGCTACCAGAGGGAAAGGAGCGGTTTGCGCTCTTGAGGAAGGCCTCATAGATGGCTTGGCCGGCGGGATCCATGCCAGTATTGGAGAAGGAGGTGGCGTTGGAGCTCATGGTTGTTGTGTTTGAGTTGTAGTGGATGAGCGGTTGTGGATGAGGAGTTGTGGATGAGGAGTTGTAGCGAAAGAGAAAGGGGATGAGGACGGAGGAGAGGCGTTGGGAGTATTTGTAGGGAGCAGGTTAGTGGTGGCAACTTTGGGCAACGAGTCGAGCGAGTCGATCGAGTCGAGGCACGGGCTAAGGAGCCACAAGCCACGTAAAAGCTGTCTCCCACGGTTTACTGAATTTTGGGCGAGCCTGGAATCTGGAATCTGCACCCTCCACCTCCACCTCCACCTCCACACCTTTGCAACACTCGTCTTTATCATCTTGCACCGCCAATTCACTCTCGATCTTACAGCCACCAACCCCACTTCGCGGCCCGTTCCAATATTTCCAACCATGGGCTCCCTCTGCAACGACAACATGAATCTCCACCCCTCGTGGGCCAAGGGGAATGTCATCGTCATCTGCGAGGACCCGGTGTGGTTTCGAGTCAACGACTTCCATCTCTACGCGGCGAGGTGAGCCATGCATGCATGCAGCCTCAGCTAACCCCAGCCCGTCCACCAAGTTCGCAGCAGCCATTGCTCCTGGCTCGGCGGCGAGGTGAGCTCATGTGTCCGCATCTTCTCACCCTCCAGCACAGCCCAGACGCCCCTCTCGCCCCTCCACTCGGGTGACCTCACCCTCCACTTCACCGGCGAGAATGCCGTCCACTCCTCCGTCTTCCGACTCTTTCTCGAGATTGCTACGACGTACAGGGTCCCATCGGCCCCTCAGTCCGAGGATAAACTTCACCTCGGCCCGCTCCTCGCCTTCCTGGAGCGGTGGAAGTGCGATGCGCTGCACACCCTCGTCCTCAACCAGGTCCTGAGCCAGATCAAGAACAACGAGATGTTCCCGCTCCAAGCGTTCAACATTGGCGCCGTCACGAACAACCTCGACATCTGCAAGGCGGCGCTGCGCGAGGACGGATGGCCGGCGGACTGGGAGACGCTCGACCCCTGGTACGACGCTGGGAACGTCCACTACCCCTGGAACACACGGGGCTGGTCCCTTCGTCTGTATCGCGAGCACACGATCCCACCCGACTTCCTCTTCGCCCTCCAGAAGGCCAAGGACCTCAGGGTCGGGTGCCTCGGGGAGCGGTTCGCCAAGTGCCTTGCCAAGGCGCAGGAGACAACGGAGGGGAACAACGCCGTCATCGAGAAGTAGAAGTATTGCTAAAGATAGTGATCAAGGCGAGGGACCTTCATACCTTCATCTGTACCATAGACAGCACGATAATGAAATGAGCTCGTGTGGAAACGGCCTGTGTGACCTAACTCCCTCCCTCGAGGAGTTCTGGAGACACTAGGCTGCCCAGCTTTGTTCATACAGGCTTCATGTATCCTACTACTCGGTGCACCGTCGCAGCTGGGCAGCCACACCAGGTGCCCTTCTTTGCGGCCCTCGGCAGGCTCGGGAAACACGTCTGTTTGCGCCCTTCAATGTCGCTCCGCAGGTCCGCACCTCACCCAGCGATCATGTCAGCCATCACTTGACTGCAAACACACAAACACACTCTCACATGCTCACAGCTGGCCCATAATTACCCTCTCCATTCTCCATTCTCTTTCACGCTATCGCTCTTCTCTCCCCAACCTCTCCCCATGCCTCGAGTCCTCAAGGCCTTCCGCCCCAAATCGGAAGGAAACCTCCGGCGCTGGGGCAAGGGAGACCGGCGCACCACGGAGGGCCCCGTTGCTGCTGAGCTCCCTCCTCTCACCGCCCTCCCCCTCCTCTACCCACTTCCACCCCTCCCCCTCCCCCCCGCTGACCCTCCTCCCCGTCAAGCTTCTCCCACGACAATCTCCCCTCCAGTCGCAGCAACTCGCCACCCCGTACCCGCCTTCGACCTGCACGACGATGCGCCGCCAGCCCCTGCCTGGCCAAAGCCTTCCCAACCGGTTCAGCCGCACACGCCGCTGGTGCCAGCATCGCCCTCCCGTAAGGCCCATGTGGTCTCGCCTCTGGCACAGTCGCACACTCCCTCTTGGTCCAGGTTCTCCTCCTCCCCCACCTCCCAGTCGTCCTTGTTCGGCTTATATTCACCCTCCCATCCCGATAGGGATGCGCCGGGGCCTCCGACTTCGACTCCCTCCCTCGAATCGATCGCCTCAGGCAAAGGCGACCTCACAACGCTCCCCTTATCCCCGCGGCAGGACGTCCCGCGCTCTCGTAGCCAGGGCACCCAGACAGACTCTGTCGACGATGCCTTCTCCACAAACTGTGTCATACCCGACAACCCTGATCGTGAGTGCCCGTTCACAGCGCCCCAGCTGCCGAAAGCCTCTCACCCTCACCAGATCGAGCCCAGCCAGTCATCCCCTTCATCCAAGACTCGGACTGGGCAGAGGGCGACATGCTCCTTATCTCCTCCAACCGTGTCGGTTTCCTTGTGGACAGCTACGTCGTCCTGCACGCAAGGTGAGCTGGCTTTCCGCCCCATGGAGACCGAACTAACCATCAGCACCGTACTCGCAGATGCCCAAGAGCATGTCCTGATGGGGCAAGGAGGCGGCAAGTCTACGGTTCAACGGATCGTTTTCGATGACCCCGTTCTCGAATTTTCAAACGTTCTCAAGGTCTTTCTCGCCCTGACCACTACACTCAAATTGGATGACATTGGCTTCAAGATGGACTCCCTTACCTGGGGCTGCCTTATCCGTTTCCTCGACAAGTGGGGCTGCGAGCCTCTCCAACATCTCGTCCTCGAGGCAGTTCGATCTGCCGTTTCTGCCAAGACCATTTACCCTCTCTCGGCCTTCTACCTTGGAGCCTCCGCGCGCGCGGACGATATCTGCGTCTCCGTTCTACGGCAAGAGTGGCACGGATTCTGGGCGTATGCCGATCCATGGTGGGCGGACAACAACTCGGCCAATATCTACCCTTCCGACTCGGCTCTTTGGGCCGCCGATTTTGTGGAGGGCGCTGCGCGGTTAATGCCACGCCCGTACTTCTCCGCTCTTCTCCAATCTACAAGACACCTCCGCACAAAGATGTACGACTCGCATAGCAAGGAAGTGGCGGCGCAGGTCTTTCTCAAGCTCCTGAAGAATAAATAGCTACTGTAGTTCAGAATGGACATGGTCGGGGGCGAGGGAATGGGGGGATTGACCTCAGGAGATGCGCTGCATGAGCAGGTGCGCGTCTTGCGTAGCATGTGGAGAGATTGTGGAGTGTGTCTGCCCCCTCCCCCGGTCAGCAGGCCTGTTTGCGCCCTGTGATGACAATCGGCTGATCCACGGATCGCGAGCATCACTCTAACGGCCACATGCTCCACACACCTCCACCCTCGCCCTTTAATTGCTCGCAGCTCCGCTCCCCACATTACCATCCCCCATTCTCTCAGAGTCTCACACAACTGTTCCCCTCCTCTCTCACACCTACTCCCCATGTCCGGACTCTTCAAGATCCTCCGCGCCAAGTCAGAGGGCAACCTCAGGCTCTGGCGCAAGAAGGAACAGCACGCCCCAGACGCACCGGCGCCAACCAACATCCCCCCTCTCATCACTCACACCCCGCCCACCGATCCCTCCCGGGACTCCTCCTCAAGCGTCGGCGACGACGAGCGGTCCATCTCACCAAAACTCTCTCCACTGGTGCGGACACCTACGTCATCAATTGTACTCAAGCTTACCCCGACGTCCGCCGCGGACCCCGCTTCTTCGGTCAAAGCCGACTACGGCATACAAGAGACAGACGTTGCCCCGCAGCCGAGATCCCCCCAAGTCCTCAGCCGGGGCACCCAGACCCACTCCTTTGTTATCGAAACGCCCAGAGGCCAGGCCGCGGACACCCACGATAACAGCCACTCCGAGTGTACAACCGCCCTTTTCCGCACCTCCACATGGCGCCCACCATCCGTGCCATGTCGAGAGGCCCCCGCCTTTACCCAAGATTCTACATGGTGCAAAGGCGACATGCTCCTGATCTCGTCCGACCGCGTCGGTTTCGTCGTCGAGAGCTTCTTCGTCCTGAATGGCAGGTTAGTTACCTGACACTCCACGGAGACCAAACTGATCCCCAGCATCGTGCTCGCAGACGCCCACGAACTCTTCGTGAAGGACGACAAGAGGCGCGACGAGGGCAGCAAGTCCCCAGTGCAGAGGATCACCTTCGACGATCCCGTTCTGGAATCCTCCGAAGTCATCAAACTTTTCCTCAAACTCGCCACCACTCTTGACATCGACATATTCCACGTCGAGAGCGACGCTCTGTTCTGGGGACATCTTCTCCGCTTCCTCGACAAATGGGGTTGTGACCCACTTCGACACCTCATCCTCGAAGCTGTTCGTTCGGCTATTCGCGACGCTTGTATCTTACCTCTCCCCGCCTTCTTCCTCGGAGCCTCCGCTGATGCGCGCGATATCTGCATCTCGGTCTTAAAACAGGACTGGCGTAAAGAATTGAGCGACACGGATCCCTGGTGGTCCGAGAATGAGGCCACAGACACCTACCCGTTCGACTCTCCGGGATGGGCGCGAGACTTTTGGCTGGGACCGGCACAGTTCATGCCGCCGCTGTATCTTGCAGCGCTTATCCGATCGACAGTGTACCTTCGAACAGGAATGCCGACCTCGTATTTCAAGGAGGAGGCGGTCAAGATCTTTCTCAACGTTCTGGACGATGCGTAACCTGCTGCACAGTAGTGGCCGATGTGATTAAAGGAAAGGATGGTCGGGAGCTGGAGGATGGAAGGGGCATTGGCGCGAGAAGGTTTCGAGGTGCGCTGCATGCGCTGGATGTACGGATGTGTGCTGATCATGGATCGCGTGGACACTGCGCCCTTCCCATATCGCACACTCCTCAATCCTCGACACTTCCACTCCACACTCTCCCTTTCACACTCTTCACCATCATCAGCATCTCGTTCCTCGACCTCTTCACAGCCCAACCACCACCTCCCATGCACTATGGCCCCTTCCAAGCGTCCAAGGCGGTCGACCCCTTCCACTCCAAAGAAGAAGGCGCGCAAATCATCTACCATCACCACCACACCACCTAAGCCTTCCCTCGGGACCACCAACCTTCCTCCACCTTCTCAGACGCCCATCGACACCTCAAGCGACTCGGCCTGGACCCACGGCAACTTCAAGGTGATCACTGCGGACGGTGATGTGTTCATGGTCCATGACTACATCCTCTTCAACTCGAGGTGAGAAGAATCCCACGTCATCAACTGACATCAGCCCAGTGTGGGCGGAGGCTCGAACTCTCGTCTCCACTCCTGTCAGCCCACGACGTACCCGTTACCAGACGGCAGCCGCCTCGACGTGGGGAATCGAGTTCACCGACCCCGAGATCGAGTCGGCCTCCGTCTTCCAGTGGTTCATGTCCATCGCGACGACGCTCAAGGTCAGCTTCCCTCCCTCCCAGGTCAACGATCTCGGCGCCCTACTCCTGTTCATGCGCAAGTGGGGCGCAGACGCTCTATACGACCTCGTCCGCACCAAGCTCCTGACAGCTATTCCGCGGTGCACTCTCCCACTGCTCAAGTTGTTCAACATCGGCGCCATGCTGGATGACATCGAGATGTGCAAGGCCGTCCTCCGCCGGAAGCCGACTTGGCCGTTCCACGGAGATTGGACGCACGGCGTCGGACCCCGATCCCATCTCTTTGACCACCGCGGCTGGACACTTTCCTTCTGGCGTGAGCACTCCATCCCACCAGAGTACATGTTCGCTCTCGGAGCCTCAGGCGCTGCCGCCTCTGTTGGCGGCGAAGCGTTGGCGGCCAGGTTCGAGACAGCTCTCATGGAGGCTCGGAGCACCGCTCGCAAGGATACCACAGCCGCCTAGCTACCCCCCGGATTACCACCCCCTCTCGCTGTTACCCCTCTATCAGGCAGGTAGGCCATCCGGAAACTTTTGGCGCTCACCAGCCTTAGAACGGTCCCCTACGCTGCAAGCAAACCTATGTATGAACCACCAGGGCCCTCCATCTTCCGCTTCAGGAGGCCCAGAACATCTGTGTATGCAGTTCGGTGCCCGCTTTGGTCTGCGCACAGGCTTACAGTCAGACAACAAAAGCAGGCGCGCACGGGATCATTTCGCCAGCGGTCCCAGCCCCTACACTCTGCTTCTCCGAAGCAAGCTCGGGCGTGGGGGTTTACATCTGCCCGTTCGCCACTGCCTGACCGATTGCATCTCACTTCTCCCATCTCTCACTCTCTCTCTCCAACTCTACACACTCACTCTATACACTGGTCATGTTGGCCAACCGTTTTCGGCGCCCCAGATCCAGCACTGGACCTCCTCCCGACACCCGCGCTAGCCGGTCCGTGGATCCGCCGACGAAGTTCCGCACATCCCAGCCGGACACATCCCAGCCGGACACACCCAATCTGGACACCCACAAGCAAGACAAAGAGTGGAAAGAGGGCAACTTGATGGTCATTACAACCGATCGAGTTCAGTTCGTGATGCCGCATCATCACCTCGAGTCCGCCAGGTATGCCTGTTCTCACTGCCAACGAGCTGACGCTCTAGCACAGTGTTCGCCGGCATGGTAAAGCATGCCCGTGCAACTGCCAGCTTGAGCGCACCCCGCTCCAGTGGTCCTGCGACAGGCCCCACCATGGTGTTGGAGCTCCAGGACGACGACCTCGAGAACTCGGACGTCTTCCGTGCGTTCCTGGACCTCATTGTCCGTCACCACGTCGAAGTTTCCCAGGCAAACGCCAAGGTTCTCATGAACCTGCTGCGCTACCTCGACAAGAAGGATTGCATCGCTCTCAAGGGACAGGTGCTTGCGGAGGTCGCCAAAGCGATCGACGAGCTCGCCATCCCTCCCCTCCTTGCATACACTCTCGGCGCCGTCGTGGAAGACGTCACGACAATGAAGAAGGCGCTGGGGAGCAACAAGTGGGAGCGCAGTGACTGGGCACTGAAGGTCGGAAGGGCGGATGACTGGTGGGATGTCAGCGCTCCGACGGTTGGAGGCTACTACTGCGACTATCCATGGATGCCTACCGCGTGGTCCATGAAGTTCTGGGAGGAGCATCGTATCCCAGGCAGGTACATGCGTGCTCTGATCCATGCCTCGCAGCCCACGCTCAACCCTGACACCCGCGTCGACCGCTTCCTCCAGTATCGCTAGGTGGAACCCGCGACCGTGACATCCAGCTCTCCCCAGGTAGGCCAGATGGGTGCATAGCATGCTAACTGGAGCCATACCCTGCCACCCTCGACGTGAAGTTCCCATCTTGAATCACTCGTTTTAATCACAATCATCACTTGTTTTAATCACAATCATTGTGAACTTCCTACTTCCTTTCATGCACACTTGACGTTCATTTTGCAATTATCCATTCCTTCATCACTCACCTTCTACCCTCTTGCGTCACCTCCGTCTTGTCCTTAAGCGTTCCACACTTGCGCCCTTACCCCGCACCCCACCCATGCCCCCCTCCGCGAAGCGTCGCCGCGTGGACTCGCCCACTCCCGATCCGGAATGGACGGACGGCAACTTCGAGATCACGACCTCGGACGGCGTCCTCTTCAAGGTGCCCGACTACCTCCTCTTCTCCGCAAGGTACGTCCCTCCGGCTTCTGGACTAACACCAGCGCCGTCTTCCGGGACGCACACAGCGCCGCCCCAGCTTCGGGTCCGATGTGCGTCGAGCTGAGCGACACGGCCCTCGAGACGGCCCCCATCTTCCGCTTCTTCCTCGACGCAGCCACCACCCTCCAAGTGCGCTGGGGCTCGGCCCTGGGCCGGCCGTCGACCCAGCTCCTCCCACTCCTCCTCTTCCTGCGCAAGTGGGACTGCGCGGCGCTCCTCGCCCTCGCGCTGCGCGACGTCGAGAAGGCCGTCGTCGCCGGCAAGGTGCGCCCCTTGCAGGCATTCAATGTCGGCGCAACGATGGACGCGGCGGATGTGTGCGCCGCAGTCCTGCGCCGCCGGTGGCCGAGAGCGTGGGCCTGCGCGGATACCTGGTGCCTCGGGAGAGGGAGGGACTACCCCTTTACGCCGGGGATGTGGTCTGTCCGCTTCTGGCGCGAGAACAGCATCCCGCCCGACTACATGTTCGCGCTCGTGCAGGCCATCACCACCACGCTTGGGGCAGGCGGGGAGAGTCTCGCCGCCCGCTTTGAGGCCGTTCTGCAGGAGGCGCGGGAGATGAACCAGGGTACCTCCCAACCGAACTTGACGAGTTAGAGGTGAGCTTTGAAAGATTGCGAAGCTGACGAAGAGATACCGTTGTTGATGGTCTTAACCCGTAGATCCTCTGCCATTTCGTGCCCCTGTTTGTACGACGTGCGCCCTCGAAGCGCCCCTTGTGGGCGTCAGCATCTCTCTCACGCCCTCCTCTTTCTCATCACTCGCACTGCTTGACGTTTTCTCCCCATCTCTTGTCTCATCATTACCCTCCCATCATGTCTCCGCTTCATAGCCTCTTTCGTCGCAAGAGCAAAGCCGCCCTCATGTCCGAAGCTGATGGGGACCATCCGAACCCAAAGGCTCTCCCGCAGGCTTCCGTTCCCTCTCTGCCCACCCCCTCGCCCACCTACATCCGCACCCGTACAATTAGCACTTGCACCACCCCACCCAACCCCACGCCTGCCAAGGCCCGGCCTCCCATCGACGCCCGGCCATCTGAGCGGTCCCACACGCTCACCGACGACGACCAGTGGAACGAAGGCAACCTGGCACTCGTGACCGCAGATGGCACCCGCCTCATTGTGCACGACTATGTCCTCTTCGGAGCGAGGTCAGTCCCCTCTCATCCACCACTGATGCCAGCAACGTGTTCGCGAACGCCCACGCCCTTTCCCCAACGAAAACGCCGCCTGGGGGCGCGGGCGTCATGGAGATCCACCTGTCCGACCCGGTGATCGAGACGGCGCCCGTCCTGCGCCTCTTCCTCACCTTTGCGACCACGCTCGACCAGCCGATCAACACCCCCGAGTCGAACGGCAACCTCCTCCTCGTGCCGCTCCTCAAGTTCCTGGACAAGTGGGAGTGCACGGCGCTCCGCCGCCTCCTCCTGGGCGGGCTCGTTGCCGCCGTCAAGACATGCGACATCTCCCCGCTCAAGGTGTACTACATCGGTTCGATGATCAACGAGCCCGATCTCTGCGCCGCCGCCATCGACTCCGAGAGAGACGGGGGACTATCCGTCCAGGACGAGTGGTGGGACAGGTCCTGGTGGTCCACCAAGAGGGCGTATCCTTGGTCTGTTGGGGGATGGACGAACCGCTTCTGGCGCGAGACGGACAACATGCCCCACCAGTACCGCGCTGCAATGATGCAGGCGGCGGAGAGACGCCACGGTAGCACATCCGTCAAACCCGTGGAGGTGTTCAGGATGACGCTGAAGGCCGCTTTGGAGCCCGACGAGTAGAGGAGAGCTTTGAATATTGGAATGAATCTATGGCGAGAACGACTAGACTAAACAACTCGCTGCCTGTCCAGACCGCCACAACCATGAGCCGAAAGGCATCCCATTCCGCTCGCCATTCACTTCGCCCACTTCCAAGCTGCATGCAAGGGACAAAAGATATATGCCTCCGGACGGGATTGAACCGCCGACCTCACCCTCGACTTTTGAAGTACGAAAGGCGCGCTCTGCCACTGAGCTACAAAGGCTGGCTGACAGGTCTTCCGTCGCCATGCATACGGCGCGTGTGGCAGCGCTCGTTGGAGAGGAGATGGACGTTGTTGGCTTTGTGGATGGTATTGGGAGGTGTTTTCGGCTCGGAATGTGGAGGCATGTGGAGGAAATCCTGGCCAGGTTTCGCAGATGGCGACTGCGCCCTGAAAGCAACTCCATTCCTTGTGCGACGTCACAAACGCCACTCTCCTCATCTCCCATGCTGTCCTCTTCTCAGTTCTTCTCAGTCTCTCATCTCCACCCACTACCAATGCGCCGACTCTTTCGACTCTTTCGTCGCCGCCGACACGCCGTCGACAACGAGCCTGCGGGGCCAGCACAAGCACCACCAGCGACCCCAGAACGCGTCCATCCGGATTACAATTCCTTGCGCGTGGCGATACCGGGGACCAGTGTACCCGTGACCACCCCTGAGGGCACTGTCACCATTGTCTCGAGCGATGGTGAGCGATTCGGGACTGAGTGGTCAACCCTGGCGGCCGCGAGGTAAGCCTGGCGCTGGCGTCGCTCACCTCAGCCAAGCGTTCGCGCAGGCGTGGGCGGCGGTCGACGACACCGAGTCCACTGTTGACAAGGGGTCGTCAACCCTGCTGCTTGGAGAGGACACTCCCTCGGAGCCGACCATACACCTCACAGACCCCGACTTTGAGACGGCCTCCGTCGTCCGCGAGTTTCTGCTGCTCGCCTCTCACGCCAACACCCTCGCCACTAGCGGCACCCTCTCCATCTCCATCCTCCTCGACGCCTCCACAGTCCGCAAGGTCGCCACTTACCGCTCCGACCCTGCTGCCATTGTCCGGCATCGCGACCCCCTCCAGCTCGTCCCGCTCCTCCTCTTCCTCCGCAAGTGGGAGTGCGTGGACCTCCTGCGAGTGCTTGTGGGATGGCTCAAGGGCGCAATCAAGGACGGCTGCCACTTCCCCCTCCGCGCCTTCGTCGCGGGCGCCCGCGCCGGACTGGACGGGATCTGCCGCCAAGTCTTGAGTATGAGGTGGGACGAGAGAATCGGGACCCAGAACCCCTGGTGGAGGCGGGACTGGAGAGACCAAAGCACGACGGGCTACCCGTGGGCGCCGGACCACTGGACGGAGCAGTGCTGGTGGGAGCTTGCAGACGTCCCCCGCGTGTATGTCGCCTCTCTGCTGCAGGCGGCCACCGGAGGTGGGAGGGGTTGGGTCCGGGTTAGGGCATTCGACCGCCTCATCGAGAGATACACAGAGGTCGAGCAGAGAAAGAGGCCTGGCTCTAAAGGCGCAGGTTGCTAGGTACAGATGGTAATTACGAGTGTCGGTTGTCAATGCATGCACAACGTCACATGTGTATTCCAGTCGCCTCGTCCCCACTCTTTCAACCTCTCCTTGTCTCCTCTCCTCCTCCTTTTGCTCCTCTCCACTTCTGCCAACACCAATGGGGTTTCTTCGACGCCTTCTCTGTCTCCGCCACGATACCATCGATAACGAGCCATCCCGGTCACCCAGTCCAACACCCGCAGAGACCCCACCTCACTACCTCATGGCATCCAGCACTCGCAGGCCGAGCTTCCAGCGCATATCGCACCACTACTCGCCATGGGGCCTCTTCAATCTCCCTGTCTGGCACAACGAGGACGTGGTCACCATCGTCTCGAGCGACGGTCAGCCTTTCGTGGTGCCGTGGCCCACACTGGCGCACGCGAGGTAGGACGGACCAGGGCGTCGCTCACGGCCAGCCAGGCGTTTGCAGATGCGCTGGCCATGGGCGAGGGGGGCACGACTGCGGAGGGCGGCGAGCCTCTGGCCACTCACAAGGTTTCCGAGGCAACCATCCACTTCACAGATCCCGACATTGAGACCGCCTCGGTCATCCGCGAGTTTCTGCTGTTGGCCTCCTCCCGCCGCCTCCCCTGGCCCAGCTGCCCCGACACGTACCTCGCCCGTCCTTACTACAGGCGCGACCCTCTTGACTTCGTCCCCCTACTCCTCTTCCTGCGCAAGTGGGACTGCATGGACTGCCACAGCTACCTTCTGGCCAAGATCGAGTGGCCCTGCTTGTACCGCAGCGCACTCCGCGCATACCTTTTCGGCGCCCGCGCAGGCGAGCCGGACATCTGCCGCAGTGCCCTAGGCGCCAACTGGGACCGCCTCCAGGATTGCAGTGTGACGGACACTAGGTGGTCCGGCAGGACGGGCAAGACGTGCATGTACCCTTGGGTGCCGGCTCGCTGGACGGCAGAGTTTCGGTGGGAGCTCGCAGGCGTGCCTCGTGTGTACGTGGCCGCACTCCTGCGGGCCTGCGCCGCAGGGTCCACAGCCAAAGGGTTACATGGCGCTAAGATTCGGGCTGAAGTGTTCGACCGTGTCATGGAGACGTACGTCGAGTTTGAGACGCAGAAGGGCTGCGCCCATGACGGGCGCAAGTCGCCAGCAGGAGTTGGTATAGCTGGGGATTGATCGTCAATCCGTGCGACCTTTCACACATGCCACTCGCCTCATCTCCCATCCCTTCTTCCTCTTTGCTCTCATCACATTCACGTCTTCTCTTTCCTCTCATCCACATTCACCGCCAATGCGACTTATCCCCCGCATCTTCTGTCACCGCCGCGATGCCATCGACCCCGAGCCACGCCTGACGCCACCCTTGCCGAACCCGTGGATCTACCCACCCACGACAAAGGACCTGCACGAGGACGGGCCCATCCTCGTCTCAAGCGACGGTCAACACTTCCAAGTGTCGTGGAACCTCCTCGAGTCCGCGAGGTACGCACACCTTTGTAGCAGCTCACCCCAGCCAAGTCTTTGCAGACGCCCGGGAGACCATCAAATGCGAAGCCGAAGCCTCGACGGCCAACACTGTCCCAGTCATCCACCTCACCGATCCCGAGTTCGAGACGGCCTCGGTCGTCCTCCGGTTCTTACAGCTGGCCTCGACCGACGTCACCTTCGTATTCGACGTTTGGAACCCGGAGCCCCTCGACCTCATCCCCCTCTTCCTCTTCCTTCGCAAGTGGGAATGCGCAGATCTCCAGGACAACCTACTGATTCGGGTCCAGCGAGAGATGTCGTGTCGCCGATACTTCCCACTCCACACATACATCCTGGGGGCGCGTACCGGCGAGGATAGGATCTGCCGTTCAGTTCTGCGGCGGTGGTGGGACCACCTATGTTCCGACGATCCCTGGTGGTCCGAGGACTCGAAGCCCGGTAGAGACGCCCTCTACCCGTGGTCACCGGCCTGCTGGACCGCCGAGTGCTGGTGGGAGCTTGCGAACGTGCCGCGTGTATACGTTGCCGCTTTACTGCAGGCGGCCTCCGCCCGGGAACCCGACCGCTGCGATGCGTTTGACCGTGTCATGACGATGTACACCGAGTTTGAAAGCCGGAACCGGGTCGGTCCCGAAGTGGACACAGTGCTCGGTGGGTACACGAGAAGGTGGCAGCCATAAGGCATGTACGTCCATAGCCGATCCCGTCGAAACACACACCAAGGTTGATATGAACCGTCATTAGCGCCACACTGCACTCATCACCACACCATCCTCGAGTCTCCCCCCGTCACAGCTCCCATCCTTCCTTCTACACGTAACAACACCATCCCCCTCCTCCCTCGCTTCCCACGCAGCACTCACATCCCACCCCCCAGTCACACCGGCATACCGCTCGAGCTCTTTGGAGCCCGCTCTGCAGCATCTGCCAGCCATGTCTAAAAACCGACGTGGGTCATGGGTAAATGGCGAAACAGAAGCGGTACAGTCAATGAAACGTGCAAGTATCTTATCAAGAATCCTGCCGGCTACTGGCGGATCTGGCCGTGTTGATAGCATCCCCAGAATAGCCAACCACGCCGTATCATCTGTCCTTGGCGGCGACTCCGGCCCTCCCCATACCTTCCGCACGAGCCCGCTCCACTCTGGAGAACACGAGCACGGTGGCCGGCGCCCGCATCGTAAGCGCCAGCGTCGGCGACTAGGTTTTCCCGATTAGGCTGATCGGCGACTGCCCACCGGCCCGGTATCCGCGCATTCCTCTCTCGGCCACTTGCTATCTGAGACACCACATGCTGCGTCTCCAGGAACGATTCAGCGCTCACCAACTGACGCACTTGGCCTGGGGTGTGGTCGTCTGGGCAGCCGCCACCGCTTCCCGCGGCGCGCGGTATCGTGTGACCTCTGCGGCAGGCACCCGGTGATCAGCGAGGTTGGAGCGGTGGTCCGGATGCAGCGGGGATGGCGGGGGATAAGTACTCACGACGCTCACATCACACCCTCACACACTTTGCCACCATGGATCCAGTCGAGAAGGTCGCCTCGCCCGAGGTGCACGAGGTCAAGCTCTACCACGAGGGGGAGGGGCCGCACCACAACCCCGCCCTCGAGCGCAACTTTAGCTTCTGGAGCTGTCTGGGGCTCGCGTTCGCCATCCTCAACTCGTGGAATGGTGCGTGCCTGAAGGAGCGTGCTGACATCAGCCATGGCGGCGTCCATGTCCGTCGCGCTGCCGAGCGGCGGGTCGATCGCCATGGTGTGGGGCCTCCCCGTGTCCGCGGTGGGCACGCTCCTCATGGCCGTGTCGCTGTAAGCTTTACTGCTGAGTAGTCTGACGCCAGCGCCGAGGCGGCCCACGCGTTCCCCACCACGGGTGGGCAGTACGACTGGACGTTCTGCGTCGCGCCGGCGCGCGTGCGCGTCGGCCTCTCCTTTGTCGCGGGGTGGACGGCGACGACGGGCTGGATCGCCCTCGTCGCGGCCAACGCCATCATGACCTCCAACTTTGTCATGGGCATCATCGCGCTCATGCACCCCACCTTCGAGAGCCACCCGTACCAGATCTTCCTGCTGTATCTGGGCATGACGCTGCTCGCGTACCTGCTCAACACGTTTGCCGTGCGCCTCCTCCCGTGGCTCGACACCGGCGCCATGGTGTGGAGCATGCTCGGCATCGTGACGGTCATGATCACGCTGCTGGCGTGCGCGTCCGGGTCCTACCAGCCCGCCAAGGCCGTCTTCGCGACGTGGACCAACACGACCGGCTGGCCCGACGGCATGGCCTTCATGCTCGCCCTCCTGCAGAGTGTGCTGGGGTTCACGGCGTTCGACGCCGTCTCCCACCTCAGCGAGGAGATGCCCCGCCCCTCCGTCAACGCGCCCAAGGCCATGGTCATCGCCGTCCTCATCGGCAGCGTGACCGGCTGGCTCTTCCTCGTCATCCTCCTCCTCTGCCTCAAGGACCTCGACGCCGCCACCGGCGCCGCGACTGGCCCCCTCATCGAGATCTACCGCCAGGTCACGGGCTCCAACGCCGGCACCACCTGCCTCGTCATGTTCAACCTCTTCGCCATGTTCTTTGCGTGCCAGGGCGCGTGCACCGTCGCCTCGCGCCTGCTCATGACATTCGGCCGCGACAACGGCATGGCCGGCCTCTCGCGCTACCTCGGCGCCGTGCACCCGCGCCTCCTCGTCCCGCAGTGGTCGGTCATGTTTGTCGCCGTCGTCGTCGTCATCTTCGGGCTCATCAACCTCGGCTCGTCCGTCGCCCTCAACGCCATCATCTCGTCCGCCATCGTCTTCCTCCAGGTCTCGTACTTTATCCCCAGTAAGCAGCTCACCCAGTGCGCCGCTCACCCCAGTCTGCTGCATGTTCCTGCGCGGCGAGGACGCGTTCGGCGACGCCCCCCGCTCTTGGTCGCTCGGGAAGTGGCGCCGGCCCGTCAACGGCCTCGCGCTCGCGTTCCTCATCGCCACGACCGTGTGCTTCTTCTTCCCGCCGGGCGTGCCCGTCACGGGCAGCAGCATGTCGTACGTCGTCGTTGTGTTCGCCATCGGCATGCTCCTCGCCCTCGGGGTGTGGGTCACGAGCGCGCGCAAGGTGTTCTACGGCCCGAGCGAGATGGAGGCGAGGCTGGTCGAGGGGCGGCGGATGTAAGCGACAGGAGAGAGGATGGGAAGAGGGGTTGTGTGGCTGGTTTGTAATAGGTGCTCCATGAGAATACTGCGATCTTCCTACCGCCCAGTGTAACTGTGACCTCCGTCTCGACTGCCCGCTCTTCCTGGCTTCCCGCGACTCTGGCGCAACCGCGGCGAGGTTCACTAGCTCGCCCGAGCCTCTGTGGGGATGCAAGGCTGCGCAGAAGGAGCTGCTGACGTAAGCAATATCAGGCCACTTAGCTCAGCTGGTTAGAGCGCATGCTTAACACGTGACTTCTCTAACAGAGAAACGAGTTACGCATGAGGTCGGCGGTTCGATCCCGCCAGAGGTCATATCTTTTGCTTGTGGCATCGTTTCTTGTCGCTGCGTCCTCGCTGCCCGAGCTGTCCCGCAGCTTGCGATAAGCACACGCGGGAGGGATAGATGCAATTCGCAGGTGATTACACGCAATCACACCCAGGGTGCAGCCCGCACTGACCTCCCGCACGGTCCGCTCATGTCGCACACACACCCACTCGACACACACAGAAGGCACTTCCTCCGAGATCGTCAGATCTTCGGAGGCCCGAAGGATCCGAGGGTTCCAAAGGAACCATGTGTGTGGTTGATGGGCCTGATGGGAACAATGGGTCGCTCAGTGCTATGGCCACCTCTGCCCTCGACGACACCCCCTCGCTCCCTACTCGCACGGACTGGACAGACACACCCTCGAATCGAACATTCCGCCGGTGCACCGAGTGCGAGGAGCGGACATTGCACCAGTCACAAGTCATTCTCATCCCCAGTTCGCACCGTTTCACCTGTCTGCCTCAGATCTGGGGCGCGCACACAACGGCGACGAACCGCCACCCTCGTACCCCGACGCGTTCGGCGCTGGTCACCTGGCCAATCCCAATACAGTGGCGCCAGCCGGCTGGCGGCAAAGAGGTGCGAGCGGGCGTGCTGCTCCAGTGGCGTTCACATGCCAAGCCCGAAACGACATGCCAGGTGTTCCAGGCTCGCGAGCACCTTTGCGTTCCAGGCTCGATTGCACGCGCGAATGAGGACGCGTCGGTCCCTCAGACTCACTGGGCGCCGCGGAGACGACCCTGTGCACGGCATGCACGGAGAACATGTTCGGCCTCGGATGCTTGGGGGCGCGCAAATCACGGACCCGAGGAGCCCTGGCTTGGCATCGGTGGCGCGTAGGGTTCGGTGAGTGGACGCGCACCGAGCGGCGGTGCTCGTGTCAGAGGTGCACAATGGGGTCGAGGGCGACGAGGGTGATGGGCAGCCGCGTGCCGATCGTGCAGGCAGTGTGCGCAGCCATGGACGAAGAGGGTGATGACCCCGCGTATGTCGGACACAGATGTCGTATTGTTCCAGGAACCACCGTGCACAACCTAAACTACCACACAGGTGATCAGGTGAACCCTGACCCACCCAACTACCCACCCTGAAAGGTCACTGTAAGCCAGCTCAGAGTACTAAAACGCGCATGGATGCCATCATCTTGATTCTTCTCATCCTCTCATCCTCACTCCCCCCCTCCGCATCACCGCACCTCCCTTCTTCCTCTGCAACGCTCTCGGGCTGGTCCCCTCGCTGCAAATCCCTCCTCCTCTTCCCCTTTCGCTTCACGACCCACGTCTCGACGACATCAACGGTTGACACGGCAGTGCCGAACGACCTCTAATCACACCCAACGACAGACCTCACACCCTCACACTCGACAACCTTCCCCCCCTCCGACATCGACATCTAACCCCACGGTCTATTCACAGCAATGCTTCACTTCGCCATCCTCCCCCTCCTGGCCGCCCCGGTGGCGGCGCACCTGTCCATGTGGCACCCCTCGATGTACGGGTGAGTACTATCCTTTTCCTTCTGTGCATGTGTGCTGCGGTGCCGTGTGCTATGCCGTACGTGCCGTTGTCGTGTGGGCCTGTGGGCACGGACAGCATTGGTGGCAGCAGTGGGTGGCCTGGCTGGGGTGGTGTTGGTTGCGGGTGAATGTGATGGGCAGAGGATGAACAAGGTCCCAGGGTCCTCTCCCAGGTCTGCTCTGCCTGCGTCACACCCTACCAGCCAACTAGCCTTTTAGACTCTGGCCCTTAATCTCCCACTTGGCACCAACACTACGCACACTGTGCACATACTCCTCTATTCCGCCCTTGTCGTGCGTACATGCATGCTCACACTACAGCTTTGAGGCCCACAACAAGTACGCCTGGGAGGCCATCAAGCCGCTCGCGCGTCTCAGCTTCAACGAGTGGTGGTTCCACGGCGACATCAATGACCCACCTGGTGAGTGTTTTTTCTTTTGGTACCTGAATTGCATTCCTGGATGGGGGGATCCGGTGAAGCATAACGCGTTCTGCCTCTGCTCCCATGCCCTCCCCCCACCTGCCACCACTCTCCCGCTCTCCCCTCCTCTCCCCTCTCCTCCCCTCCCCGCCAACAAGCTTTGTGTCATTTGGGTTCCCGCATCACCCATCCCACGAGTCGATACATTGCATTGACTGACCTGTGGGATGGTCTCACATGGCGTTGACAGGGATCTCCTGGGATCTCTTGATCCGACAAGCAATGACAAGGTGGCGCTCGGCTTCGGCCATTCGCTACCCCGGTCCTCCTACTCGGCGTTACTCCTCGGCGGTGCCCCTCCAGCGGACCTGGCTGGAGTGTGGGATGTTTGCCCCTCGGAGAGCACCACTTGCCCTGAATGCCTTGAACGCCATTTCCATGCCTGCCATCTCACAATCCTTCATACCCTACTTCCAGCCGCTCCACGGCTCTACCGGAGCCCTAGCTTGGCTTGGCAGCAGATCGCAAGCATGCTTAGCGACTGGCGGACACACACTGGCACGCACACACGTTTCACCTGTCTCGGTTGAGCGCTCCTCCTTTCCTTACTCGGATCCACTTCAGCGCCCTCTATGCAGCGCGCTAACGCACAGCCGACGGCGAGATCTTCGACCTGCCCGCTGGCGGCGTCGCCCACATGGAGGTCGCCTGCGAGAAGTCGATCACCAGCTACGGCGGCCGCGAGCACCAGGACCTGTCCTGCGACGAGTGGGGCCCGATCCACCTGTGGCAGAACAACCGCGACGACGTCAAGGGCTGTGCCATCGCCATCGCCTACGAGTCCAACGTCCACAACATCAAGCCCGAGGACTTTACCGTCATCTCTACCAACCGCTCGTGCCCCTACGTCCGTGACGTTACCTTCGAGATCCCGGGCCAGCTCCGCGAGTGCCCCCCTGGTGGGTGCCACTGCATGTGGGGCTGGGTCCACTCGCCCATGGGCGGTGGTGAGGAGATCTACTTCAACGGCTTCCGCTGCCAGGTGACCGGCGCCAACGCCAACGCCCCCCCGATGCCCCGCGCCCAGCCTTCCAAGAAGTGTGCCGACGGCGGCTGCCAGACCGGTGCCAAGCAGCCCATCTACTGGATCCAGAACGAGGGCAACAACATCTACAACGAGGCCTGGGACCCTCCCTACTACAACGAGGAGTACGGCTACGCCAACGGCGCCCAGAACGACATCTGGGGTGAGGGGTCTGGTTCCTCGAGCGGCAACGGCTCTGGCAACGGGAACAGCTCGGGCAACGGCAACAACAACGGCTCGGGCAACGGCAACAACAACGGCTCGGGCAATGGCAACAACAACGGCTCGGGCAACAACAACGGCGGCTGGGACGACGGCGAGGACGAGGACAACGACAACGAGTGGAACGGCAACAACAACGGCGGTGACAGCGGGTGGGGCTCGGGCCACCACGGTAACGGCGGTCACGGCCACCAGGGCGGCGACACCACCAGCTCGCGCTCTAGAACCCGCACCCGCACCCGTACCCGTACCCGTGACTGGGAGGAGTCGTCGACTTCGACCAACCACTGGGAGGCCACCACCACCTCGACCAACGACTGGGACTCGTCGGCCTCGTCGACGTCCACCCACAACTGGGAGCCGACGTACACCTCGTACACTCCCTCGCCCTCGCAGTCCGGTGGTGACTGGAACAACCTCGTCGTCGACGGTGCGCCCAACAACGGCACCACAACCGAGGCGACCCCCAGCCCCACGGAGCCCACCCCCACCCCAACGCCGTCCCCGTCTGGCAACGAGACGGAGCCCGTTCCGACTGGCGACACGTGCCACGTCCGCAACCGCCGCACTCGCCAGGTCCGCGTGCGTCGTCTCAAGAAGTGATCTGCTGGCAGAGGTCTTCAACCGCGTCTGTGACGCGTCGACAATCATTACGTGCTGCGTGCCCCGGAGGCACCGCACACCCCGCGCAACCCGGCGGCGGCTGGTCTGCCAGCGGGTGCGCCACATAGATAGCTACAAATGGCCTGGCGCCTTACAGTGATGCTACCGCTATGTGCGAAACGGTGTGAGCGAAGGAGTGCCAGTGGAAGGTTGATGCACCGAGGGTGTAGTGACTGGCTTGGACCTGCGACTTAACTGGCGTCGCCCCACCACGCTGCAGCTGCTGGACATCTAGAAGGCTTCGAAGGATAAGCAGGCGCGAGTGTCGACTGCTGTCTGCCCACTTCACCCCGGCCCGCTCCGTGCCGGTGATCGCCGACACCTCGGCATTGAAAGGACACCCAGCCTCCAACACCGTTCCCATCAAGCCCATCACATGTTGTTGTCGCTCACCCCGCTCCCTCCACCTCCCTAGCACTGTGCAGTAGCAGCCCGCGCCCCGTCCAATCCAGCACCAGCACACCTCACCCCAGCCCAAACCTCGGAAGTACCGAGTGTTGAGAATGATACCCGGCCATTAGAATCAGCTCTTGATCAATCCTTTTGGCTATTAGCTAGGCGGCTAATAATTCAACACCGAGCGGGAGATAAGCGGACCCGGGATTAAACTCCGGCATAGCCCCGACGTCACTCACTGCTCAACACTCTTGTAATTGCCTCATCACCATGCTCTCACGCGACAAGCGCCCGCAGGCTCCCCGGCCGTTCAACCCCAACCCCAACACCCCCGCCGCCAGCGTGCACCCCGCCTTCCTCCCCGTGCGCGTGCACGCGACGGTGCCGCCCGCGCCCGTGCCGCCGCCCTCGCCGCCCGCGCGCGCGTGGAGCGACGCCAGCAAGGTCTCGCCCGCGTGGGAGGGGTGGGGGCGGGGGCCGGCGACCGTCGTCAAGCCCCGGATGTAGCGCCAGACCAGCAAGACGAGGAGTAGCGAGCGGCGAGCGCGCGACGAGACGAGGCGATACCAGCCCGGATGGAGGGTAGAGGAGGGATAGAGGTGAGCTTGTTGACTCGGAGACAGCTGACGCCAGTTTCTGTACTGTACAAGCATGCATGTGTACGCGAGACGCTAGCGCCGAAGCCGATCAAGAGAGCTGCGGCTCGCTCACCACTCTCGACTCTGCCATCCGGTTACCTCCTGCCGCCCCGTCGCGCAGTGCCCGATCACGATGTGCGGAGCTACAGCCAACATCCTGCGGCCCCGAAGGTAAGCTCTACGCGGAGCGAGACGCCGGCGAGCCGTTCCGAAGCGACCCGCTGCGGCGCTCCCGCGCTGTCGAACTAACCCTGCCGCTCCATTACCAGCCCCGTCTAGACACAGCGCCTGGCCATCACGAGCGGCAGAGCGGCGGTCCGCAACATCCTGCGACCGAAGGCAGCTGCAGCTCCCCTCGGCACCCACCCTCGATTGTTCCACTGGCTCAGCGACTCATCTGCGCCCTAGGTGGCACGAGGAGCCCCCTCCTCGCCCGACCGGGCGTCGTTCGAACTCCAGCAGACATGATGCGCCGACTGCCCGCCGGCGGAATGCGACGGAGAGGAGGAACGGCGCCCGAGGAATGGCGCCCCGAGGATGCAGCCCGATCGCACGGCTCGAGCACAACAGTGATGCACTGCCTCCGGCCGCGCTCCATGCATCCACCGATGCGCGCTCGCAAGCGCAGTGCGAAGCGCGTCCTGTGGCAAACGGATGGGCCAAGGGGACTTGGTGCGCCCCTCGCCGCCCTCTTTCAGGCGTTTCAGGTGACATCGGATAGTGGTTATTCCGCGGCCTTGCTATAGTTTCCACAACTGAGGCCGTGCCTTCGGGCTCGAGAGTTCGAATCTCTCTGTCATCGTACGCTTTTGTCTTTTGGCGTCGGGAGTGGGCAGGGGAGGAGCAGGGAGGTCGGGGAGGTTGCTGGTTGGTTGAGGTGGCTTGGCTGAGGTGAGACTCGTCCTCTCGCTGGAGCCACCTCACACGATTAACAGCGTCGCGATCGCTCCGCCATCCCAAGAGGCCAGCCAGCAGCCAGCAGACGCTGGGGAGGCAGCAGACATGACTCACGTCCAATGTTGGGATGAATGAATCCCATTGCGCGAGTCCCTGAGGTGCGCCAAAAAGCCGGCTTGTCCACATCGAAAAATGCAGGCCTGCAGCCTCCAAAATGCTTCCCCGCCAGGGAATCGAACCCTGGTCTTGTCTGATCACCGGAAGATCCTAGTGAAAGAGACATATGCTAACCGTTGCACCAGCGAGGATGCTCTGGCAGTCTACTCCTGGGGGCCTACTCAATGCGCCGATCCGGGTCTGTGCGGCGAGTCGTGATCTGCCGAACGGCTGCGGATGCGATGTGCGCCCGATTGTCGCGGCTGGAGATCGCAGCGCTGTTTGCGCGTGCCCAGGGAACGTGGAGGGGGTGACGACCGGTGTGGGGATAGTGGGGGGTGGGGATGGTGGGCGCAGTGTTTGGTTCCAGCCCACCTCCCAGCTGCTCAGCACCCATGCACCGGCTGTCGTATGTGTGCAGATAGCTGCTGGCCCTCCACCGCTCTTCCCCTGCATGCCCTGCCCGCGCCGCGCTCTTACTCGCTACATGTCCGTCTCGGAAGGTGCGTCAGCGCTAGCGCCGGCCCAAGCGGGCAAGCGGAAGCGGGGTCCCACCGGCATTCATAACCGGCCACCTGCCCACATGATACGCGTCACCATCCTCATCCATCCACTCCTCCATCCATCAGTACCATGCTCCTCCTCCGCGGCGCCCGCACCGCCGCCGCTCCGCGCCTCGCGCGCGGCCTTCTCGCCCCAGGATACGACCGATATGTTGAGTGAGTGGGGAGGGGGAGGGGAGGGGGTTGGGTGGAGGGGTAGACTGACGGCAGGCTCCCGAGCCACCGCGGCGAGCAGTTCGACGCCGTCATCGTCGGCGCCGGCTATGTGAGTCCGCTGCGGGTAGTGCCCAGAGCTGACGGCAGGCCATGTTCGGCAGCCCAGAGGGTGAGGAGGATTGAGGAGGCGGTGGACTGATTGCAGGCCCCTGGAACATGTCACGCCGCGCAGAGCTCAAGCTCGGCCCCAGGCTCAAGGTGCACGCCGTGATCGACCCGGACGCGGAGCGCGCCAAGCGCGCGCTGGCGGAGAAGAGCAGCACCTTCGCGTCCGGGAGCTACGAGAGCACCGTCGTGCTCCCCTCGCTCGCGGCGTACGCGGACAAGGTGCGCGCGGGCACGGCGCCGAGTCCCAAGTAGGTCTACTTCTCGCCACCCTCCTCGCCTCCCCTCCCCCACCCGCCCCGAGCCCTGCCCCGCATCCCTGTGCAGCCTATCGCCCGCCTCCACCCCGGCTCGGGATGCGAATTGGCACCATCAAATGGGAGTCACCGCTGACGTCAGGGCCATCTTTGTGGCGTGCCCGCCCCAGTTCCGCGGCGGGCTCTCGGCGTCCAACGACCTCGAGCTCGAGATCAACAAGCACTTTCCCGGCGCCAACTTCTTCGTCGAGAAGCCCGTGGCCACCGGCATCCCGTGGCAGACGAGCGTCGAGGGCGCGAAGGAGGTCGGCCGCGTGCTGGCCGCCAAGGCGCACGGCGTGGTCAGCGTCGGCTACTGCCTCCGCTACCTCCGCGCCGTGCAGAAGATGAAGGAGCTCATCGCGGACAACAGGCTCAGCGTCATGGCCACGATGGGGCGCTACATCATGACCTACGAGCTCGCGATCAAGCAGGAGTGGTGGCGCAACTCGGGGTGCCAGGGCCCCGTCATCGAGAACGGGACGCACATGGCCGACCTCTCGCGCTACTTTGGCGGCGACGTCGACCTGTCCTCCCTGTCCACTTACCACGTCGAGGCGGACGAGCGGCCCGGCGAGCTCTCCAAGACCAACTTTGACGACGCCTCCATCCCCCTCGAGGACAAGATCCCGCGCGTGACCTCCACCAACTGGAAGTACAAGAGCGGCGCGGTCGGCTCCCTCCTCCACGGCACGATCCTCCAGGACGGCGACTATGCCATCGAGCTCGCGGTCTATGCGGACGGGTACCAGCTCATCCTGCAGGACCCGTACGGCGTGCCGTCGCTCAGCGTGCGCGCGCCCGGACAGCCCAACCCCGAGGTCCTCCCCACGCCAGGAGACGACCCCTACACGACCGAGATCAGCAACTTTATCGACGCGGTAGGTCGGGCCGCAGGTGGGGCTGACGCCAGATCGAGGGGGGGCCGGACCCCCGCATCCTGTCGACGTTTGAGGACGCCGCCAAGACGTACGAGTTTACCTGGGCGATCCGCAATGCCGGCGAGGCGGTGACCCGGAAGCGCCGCTCGCGCGCTGTGGGGTAGGCGACGAGCCGAGGGCAAGCCGAGAATCTGAGAAGCCGACAAGCCGAGGGTCAGACAAGGACACGAACAGCAAGCAGGAACAGTCTAGCATGTGGAAGCTCAGAAGGAAAGAAGGGGCGAAAGTACAAATGCATGTGGTGGAACTAAACTAACCCGGGTCGGTCGGCTGACCTCACTGAGCCTGCTCCTGGAATGGCCTGCTCCGCGCCTCGGCGTACAGCCTCTCAAAGGTCACGGCGAGCGTCTCGCCCGGGGCGAAGCTGATGCTCGTGGCCTGGGCGAGCGCCCACACCCCCGCCTGGTGGACGTTGAGCGTCTGCCACAGCGCGAACGGCCAGTTGTCGGGCGCGAACACCTCCCATCTCCCGCCGCGCTGGGGCGTGTGGTACAGCGGCTCCCCGATGTCGCCGCGGGTGGTGAAGCAGAGCGCCATGACGCGGAGGGCGCGGCAGTCGGCCTCGAGCCCGAGGTGGAGGAGCTTGAGGGGGTGGAAGGTGTGGGCATGCAGTGCAGAGCTCAAGCGCTCGATCGCGAGGCTCTGGAGCGTGGCGCACTCCCACGACGCGAGGAGGCGGAAGAGCGATGCGAGCGCGGGCACGGAAAGGGCCGTGTCGAGGCGGAGCTTGGTCGCGAGGGTGAGGAAGAGGCGGATGGTGAGTGCGTCGCGGTCGAGCTCAATCTTGTCGCGCTTCGGGCTGGTTCGAGCCAAGACCGGGCTGGACCAGTACAGGACGTAGTCGGGCACGTTGAAGCACGTGTTGCCGGCGAGTAGTGTCACGTTACCCTCGCGCCACTCTGGATCGACGGTGGGTTTCTCGTCCACAATCTCATCCTCCTCATCCAGTTCCATGTCCACTTCCTCTGCCGGCGGAGGAAGAGGTGATACTGGAGGCGGCTGGGGAGCCGCAGCTGCGACGGGGCGGGCAGCGGAAAGTGGGGTGCGACGTGGAGTGACTGTCTGGGCTGGGTAGGGCGACGCGGCTGGAGGCCGCTGTGGAGTGGCCCTGTAGGGCGGACGGGGATCTCTGGGAGGCCCGTTTATGGGAACTGGGCGAGGTGTCGCTACCCCGTTCATCGGAGCTGGTGCCATCGGGGCCCGCTGGGGTACGGTATTCGTGGCGGGGACAAAACCAGGGGTTGGAGGTTGGCGTGGAGCGGCGGTTGGTGTGGGGGACGGATATGCCGCCGGAGGAGGGCGTGGAGTGGGTCTCATTGCCGCACGAGGATGCTTGCCAGGTGTGAACATCGGGGCTTGGCAAGGGGGTGGGGCTGGTGGTGACTGGCGAGGAGGTGATGGCGGAGGGGGAGGCCTCGGTGGTGGAGAAGGCGCCTTGCTGAGAGGTGAGGGTGGGGCTGGTGTGGATATGGTGGTGTGGGGGAGAGGCTCGGTCTCTGGCGGCTGGGATAGGCGCTGGTGTTGGAGGGCTTCGACGCGCTGAGGCAGTGGTCGCGGCTGTGGCTGATGCGGCTGCTGAGAGGTAGGTGGACTCGGTGGGATGACAGGCTTGACGTCGAGCGGGGCCAAGTCACGGATGCGCGGTGGCGCAGTGAGGGGTGGTCGGCGGCGCGGGTGGAACAGGGGCGGTCGAGGGGGTAAGGTGTGAATGGTGGGTTTGACGTCCTCTGGGGGTGTCTTGGGGGCCTTCTGTTGCCAGTAGCTCCTGTTGACGAGTGGGACGTTGGGAGGCGGCCGGCCGACCGCAGACTGTTTCGCTGTTGTTCGCGGGACCCAGTTAGGGCCGGTGTACGATGGTGGACGACGAGCTGAGTGGTTAGGGGTTGGGGCCATCACGAGAGACGGAGCCGATGGAGGATGGGGAGAGGGAGGTAGGGAGACTCACGTTGTGTGGTAGAGTGTTGGTGTCTTGTTTGAGACGCAAAACTCTGCAATCTGCCAGGCGGTGGCAAAACACTCGCGGTGGCGCGTGTTGAATCGACCACTAGCCCATACCATGGGAACTTGATACATTCAATGGTGATAACCGAGGTGACGCATTATCGAGACATAGAACCTGGCGAAGATTGGTGGCACATGGGACGAGCCATGAGTGATGGGGAGGGGGAGGCCGCTGGCGCCGATGCCTCATGTCCGGGCTGTCGTCAGCGCAGCAGCCGCCCCAACTCACCCTTCCGACGCAGCACGCGCATCTGCTGCTCGAACTTGTTCGCCAGCGTCTTCTCCTCCCAGAGCTTGGTATGCCACGAGCACATGAGGGCGTGCAGGTAATCGAGCGGGATCTTGTGCTCCTTCCAGAAGCTCGCCGTCCACCCCTTGGGGTCGAACGGCGTCTGCGACGCATTGCGGTCCCACCACGTATCGAACCCGCTCCCGCGGTGCTGCTCCCTGATCGCATCCTTGCACACCTCCATGTCGTCGAGCTGCGCGCCGAGCTGGAACAGCGCGAGCGGCGAGATGCGGTACATGATGTCGGAGCGGAAGGAGCGGAAGAGCCCCTTCATGACCGCCGCGTAGAGCGCGTTGCACTGCCACTTGCGCAGGAAGAGGAGGAGGTGCGTGAGCGCGGGGGTGATGACGAAGAAGTCGGGGATCGGGTCGAGGGTGTTGGCGAGGCGGAGGAAGGAGGCGAAGACTTCCGACGTCTCGATCACGTCGTCGGTGAACACGACCTCTTTGGTGTGCGCGACGCCGCGCATACCCGCAAAGGCTGCCCTGGTGTTAGCCGAGTTGGATGGTGGTACGCACGAGGCCCAGTAGAGGGTGTAGTCGGGCACGTGGAAGACCTCGTCGTCTGACGTGACGATGGTGAACTCGCCGTCAACGGGTTCTCTGTCTCTCGAGGCGCGTGAGGGGCCGGGGGTCTTGTAGCTGGGGCCGCCCATAGCGCTGGAGGAGCTGCGGGAGCAATGTACTATTGAGAGGGTGTCGAGGAGGGAGAAGGGAGAGGTGTAAGGTGTGAGGTGGGGGTTGCAAAGTTGCAGTGTCCGTGCGAGAGGTGCGAGTGGTGGGTGGCCATGGGCGGCCAAATTCCATTCCGCACCCAAGGAGGGCCCCGCATTCCGTCGATCCCCCACACAAATCAACAGGCCTACCTGCGCTGCTCCGTCCATCCATGTCAGTCTCCAACCCTCGCTTGTGCCCGCAGACGCCACACAGATGGGGATGTGTTGAAGAGCCGGCGGTGATCTCATCCTAGTCCTGTCGGGGGAACGAGGGTGCTGTCGCCTACCGCAGAGCTACCACTACCCCCCACGACCATCCCCGTCCCATCCGTCTCATCCGCTGCACGCGGCAGCCTTGACGCGCGTACACCCAATGCGGTCGGGAAACCCGGCCCGCCGGCCATGCAAACAACAATGCATGCATCTCATCAATCTCAGACAACGCAGGCAGGCCCGTCTCCCACACGAGCGCGCGACGCCGCCTTGCCCGTACCAATCACCGCATGGTCGAGGCGTGCCTTTCCCACATCTCGCGAGTACCTTTGTGGTGCGTGGATGGGATACGCGAGCCCGCAGCCAGCTGACCGAAGCCGAGGAACGCGCGCCAACTGGCCGTGTCTCACCTGCGTGATAAGCCGCGCGGGATTGGCGCGTCGGCAGGTCACGTGCTGACGTCACCCCGCCTGCGACCAGCGAGCCTGCGAGTGGGGGTTCAAAGGGAGCACCACGCACCTTGCCGACGCTCCATCCGCCATGTCCACCGCCCCGTCCCCGCCCATCTCCTCGGCCAAGTACTTTACGGCGCTCACGGCCGTGAGCGTCGGCGCGATGGCCGTGGCCTGTGAGTCGCCCCCGCGATGCGCTGACCAGTCCGCGACCTGTTCGCCTACTCGCCCAGTGTGCTCGACGCCCCCGCGTGCCTCGAGCAGCCGTGGGTGTCGCACTACCCCATCGCGCGCCCGCTCAACGACTTTCTCTGCACGCTCAACACGTTCTTCGCGTCCATCGGGGCGGCCAAGGGCGGCGAGGCGTTCCTCGGGTACATGGGCGGCGTGTTCCTCGCGGCCATCCTCGTGACCGTGTACGAGGGGTTCCGGCCGAGCTCGCGCCGCTCCGCCGGCAAGGAGGGGCACGGGAGCGCCGAGGGCTTCGGGATGCGTCTCGGCGGCGCGCAGCTCAGCACCATGGCGCTCATGCTCGGCCAGGTCGTCACCGCCGGCATCGCCCTCCCGGCCTACTACGCGCTCGTGAGCTTCTCCACACCCAGGCACTGGCGCCGGCACCACCACAAGGTCGACCTGGGCGACGAGGTCTTCTTCCTCTCGGACGAGGCGCGCGCCCACGTCCGCAAACGCTCCAAGCACAGCGTGCAGTACAACGCCAACGTGCCCCGCTCGTCGTACCTGTACACGACGCTCGTGTCGACCATCCTCGGCTTCCTGGTGCCCAGCGCGCTCATGAAGCTCGCCCCCGCCGAGCGCAAGTACGACGCGCAGAGCGTGTGGCAGATCTTCCCCGTCTACATGCTCGCCATCAACATCATCCTGCCGCCGCTCCTGCGCCGCGGCTTCTCGGGCGTGACCCCCAAGGTCGGCATCGTGCTCATCGCGGCCCTCGGCATCGCCGTGTCCCTCAACGCGCAGTGGGGCCTCATCCAGCACCTCCGCGACAACAGCGACAGCCTCAAGGACATCTTCACACTCGACCGCATCGACAACCTCTCGTGGGCGTCGCACAGAATCCTCGTCACCGACTTTGTCCTCATCACCCTCGCGGCGGGCAGCAAGGTGCTGCTCGCGCTTGCGCGGCGCACGCGCGCCGGCGCGGGCGGCAAGACGGTGTACGCGCTCATCCTGCTCGCGTCGGCGGTCGTCGTCGGCCCCGGCGCCAGCATCATGGGCATGTGGGCGTACGCCGAGTTTGTCGCGCTCCGCCACGCGCGCGAGTACGCCGAGGCAAAGGAGGCCAAGAAGAGCGTCGTCGGCGAGCTCGAGGCCGAGGTGCCCAAGGTCAAGTAGACGCCCTGCCCAGCAGAAGATTGGAGGAAAGCTATGACTCGTAGCCCTCTGTAACAATGCATCGACTATCAATCAACCCAAGCTCACCACTGACAACAAGGCGGGCACCACGCATCACTGCGACACACCGGCCAACGTGCGCTGGCCGTGGCGTCGAGCAGAGCATCTAGGCGTGGTGTAGGCGCGAGCTGGAGATCTGTACGCTGCTCGAGTGGCCGCTATCGACGGCGGTGGACAAGTTGTCCGACGGGGTATTGGTGAGGCGCGCTGGGCACGCGCGTGGTGGAGCGCGGTGCGGTGTGCCCGACGACTACCTCTGCGCGCTTACCAAAGCGAGCGCGGGCCACCCCAGGCTCGTGGCCAACTTCATGAGCTTCAAGAAGGCTGGCCGCGAGCCGGCTACCAAGACGCCATAGTGAGAGGGTCAGCTGGCCGCGGCCAAGTTCGAGAACGGGAAAGAGGGATCTCACCACCACTGCCGTACTAAGATGCATGCTGCCCAAACCTATATGCTCTAGTCGTCGTCCCAGTGCCCCTGCTGCTTCGGTGGGGCGATGCCGGCCTGCTTGGCGACAATGATCGAGTCGACGCGCAGCACCGAGATGGCAGCCTCGGTCGCGAGCTTGATGGCCCAGTCCTTGGCCGCGTAGGCGTCAAGCACGGGCGCCTTGGGGTCGGCGGTGCGGCGGACCGCGGGCGGGCGCTCGGCGTCAATGTCGACACCGGCGTCCGTCTGCTGGTCGGCGTGCGCGGCGTACAGCTCGGACACGACGTCCTCGGCCGGCAGGCCCGCGTTCTCCGCCAGCGTGCGCGGAACGACCTCGAGCGCGGCCGCCCAGCGCTTGATCGCGTGCTGTGCCAGGCCCGGGGTCACGTCGCCGTACTTGCCGACGCGGACCGCGAGCTCGACCTCACTCGCACCCGCGCCCGGCACCAGACGCCCGTCGCGCAGCAGGATGCGCACGTTGTTGACGCCGTCGTCGATGCTGCGCTCCAGGTCGTCGAGGTGGTTGATCGTCGCGCCGCGCAGCACGACCGTCGCCGTGCGCGTCTTGCCACTCTCCTCCTGCCGGAACACGGTGACGCGGTCGCCGCCGATCTCAATCGTCTCAAACACGTCCACCATGCCGGCCTCCTCCGGCGTCGGTGCGCCGAGGCGCGCAAGCGGCGTCGCGCCAAAGACGCGCGACAGACGGCGCAGGTCAAACTTGGACAGCACCTTGACGACGGCAATGCCGAGGCGGTTCAGGTAGTGGAGCGCGAGGTCGCCGACGCCGCTGCCCGCAATGATGAGCTTGACGCCGCTGTCGGCAATCTCCTTCAGGTACCCCTCGAGCTGGCGCTCCTCGCCACGCGAGAACTCGAGCAGCTCGTCCGCCTTCTTGAGCAGGACAGTGCCCTTGGTCTCGGTCTGCGAAATGTCGAGGGCGGTGGTGAAGACGGCGACCTTGGCCTTCTTGGCGCTCTTGACGATGCCCTCGGGCTCGCGCGGGAAGACCATGCCGCGGACGACGCGCGACGCGTCGATGCCGCCACCGAGGATCTTGACCACGCGCACGCTGTCGACGTTGAAGTCCTTGGGGTTCTTCGGCATGACGGTGAGCGACGCATCGGCCACGAGCTCGGCAAGGAAGTGCTCCTGCCCGGGCTGCTTGGACGCGAGCGACGGCGCGATCGCGGCGGCAAGCTCGTCCTTGGACGGGAGGGGGCTCGCGGCGATCGTCTTGCAGACGAGGGCTGCGGTCAGCTCTGCTCAACCAACGCGAGCTGCACTCACTCTCAAGCTCCTCGCGCCCCTTGGCCAGCGCCATCTCGTACCCCTGGATGACCTCGGACGGGTGAAGGCCCATGGTGAGGAGGTGCTCGGAGCGCTTGAGCAGCTCGCCGGCGAGGATGAGGACGAGGTTGGTGGCGTCGCCCATCTCGCTCTCCTGCGAGTGCGACGCCATGACGAGCAGCTTGGCGGCGGGGTGCGCCACCTCGATCTCGCGGATAATCGTCGCCGCGTCATTCGTCACAAACAGCCGCCCGAGGTGGTTGATGATGAGCTTGTTGCGGCCTGGCGTCAACACTGGCTGCGCGCCTACTTGCCATATGGGCCGAACGAGGTGCGTACAATCTCGCTCAGCTCGCCGACCGCCTGGATGTTGCGGAGGACCGCCTCCTCGAGGCCCGAGAGGTGCTGCCGTCAGCGCCAAATGCGCGGGGACTCGACCGTTGCGCCGTCGCGGAACAGCTGCAGGCTGTCCGGCGGATCACCGTCCCGCTCGTGTTCGGGGAGCCGTGTCAGCTGCGGACACTGTCCGCGCGCGGGTGCGTACCGCGGGCCGCGGCCCGTCCTCGCCTGCACGAGCTCAAGCTCCTCGCCTTCTCCTGCCGCGTCCCAACTCCACCGCCGAAGTTCCATCGCCGCCCGGGCCGCGCAGAGCTGCTCACCTTGTACCCCGCCTGCCGTCAGCTTTGTTCCCAAGACATGGTCAGCTGTACTCACCTTGAAGAGGTCGGGCCCTCCGGCCTTTGGCACCTTGAGGGACATTGTTGATTAGGTGTGAGGTGTGAGTGAGGAAGGTGTACTAGGGCGCTATCCAGCGCGACATGGAATACGCGTCGCTCGCTCAACTTCCACAAGGCTCGAAATGTCCACGTGGCAATAGTGCCACATCCCGGAGTTAGCGCCACGCTGATCCCACGAGGGATCCGCGTGACGGGGTGAGGGAGTGGGTGGAGTACTGATAAAACTCCGCGACCCGGTTGATCGACATGCAGGGGTGAGCCAGGGGGTGGCGTTTGTTCCCGCCTCGTCTGGCATTCCCCGCTTCAATTCAACAATCCCTCTGCACCTCATCATGATGCTCGGTACCTCCCGCTTGCCCCGGCTGCCCGGCGGCGCCACTGCGCGCCAGCTCGTGGAGCCGTGCTGCACACGACTGAGGCGGCGAGCAGAGGGAGCATGATGCCAGTATTGACACTGACAGCTGGCTCGAGGGCAGCTCCGTGGTTCTCGGCATGACATCGGGGAGTGGGCTGAATTCTCCCGTTTGCCTCCGACTGGGAGCGGTGCCCAGGGCCACCAGTGAGAGCCGCCGAGCCCCGTGTCGGAGGTGAGCGCTAGGTGCGAGCTAGCCATGTTGCCAGGGACAGAGGGGCACATGGGCGGCACCACTGAATTGTGTCAGCGCATGTTGGCGGGGATGAATTGTCCCACCACGGCCACCACCTTGCAAAGCAATCTAGTGATGCCGACGCGTCAAGCGTCCACACACACAAGGACGCGCACACTTGGCGTCTGGAACACTGGGGCGCAGGCGTTAGAGTTAACTTGTAGACGCGAGGGCACAGGAACAGAAGCTTGCAGCGGGTGATTCTCGATGCAGATGCAGAGTCGACTGATATGCTTTTATGGAGTGGGTTTCAGGCGGGAGGCATGGTCCAGAGGGAGGGAGAGGGGGCGTGCCTGTTACGTTACACCGTCCTGGTCGCTACCATGGATCGCTCAAGGTGTAGAAGTCGTACGCATCGGTGGGCCCGCTGTCAGAGGGTGAGGCCATTCCGAGTACGAAACAAGGGAGAGTGGTGGGGTGTAATCAACCGCGTCCCGCCCCCCTGTCCCTTGTTGCGCTGTGCCTTTCACCACCCGCACCCACTCGAGCCAGCCTGGCCACCCACCCACACAAGTCTGCATGCAGCGCCGTCATCGCCGTCGTCTCATTTCTTCATCTGTCTACTCATACTCATTCTACTCACCTCGGCGCCGCGGACGTTGTGTTGTCTCTTTTCTTGCACCCCGCGCCCGGGTTAGCTTCCATTCCGCACCCACGCGCCCCTGATCGCCGCCGCACACGCAACCCACGTCTCCTCGTTACTCTGAGCACCTCCAACACTGGAGAATGGGCTCGCTCAACCCCCGCCGCGTGCTGCGCTCGCGCGTAGCCCTCGGCATCTTCCTCCTCCTCCCCCTCCTCCTCCTGCACCTCGGCATGTCCGGCCGCCCCGCGCTCCCCTCCATGCCGGCCGCGTGGCGGGACGCGATCCCCCGCCCGTGGGCGGAGCAGGACATCGAGTTTGCCGACGACGACTTTGTCGGCGGCGCGGGGCCCGCCGACCCGCCGCTGGCGCAGCCCGACCTCTCGCGCCCCAAGGACCGGCCTTCCGGCTCCAAACACGGCGGCACAAACCACACGTACCTCCCCAACGGGCACCTGGTGCCGAACCCGAACGCGCAGCACCCGATCTACGACCTCATCGAGCGGAGCGAGCGCGAGTGGCAGCGCAAGCTCGACGCGCAGAGCAAGACGCTCAGCGAGGCGGTCGACGAGTACCGCCGCCGGTACCACCGCGCGCCGCCCAAGGGCTTCGACAAGTGGTGGAAGTGGGCGGCCGAGGCGGGCATCCCCCTTCCGGACGAGTACGACCAGATTGTGAGTCGACGTGGCGGGCGTAGAGGTGCGAGGGGCCGGGAGCAGTGAGACGGAGCGACGGAGCGGCGGAACGGCAGGAGCAGGAGGGGCGAAGGAGCGAGGGGAAGCAGACACAAAGAGTTGCAGGAGATACGCACGGACGCGATCAGCAAAGATTACCTGCGTTTTTTGGGATGCCGCTCACACCAGCACCACGACCTCGAGCCGTACTGGGCGATCCGGCCGTCCGACTTCCGCGCCAACGCCGAGGCGGCGTCCAAGATGGACGGCATGTACACGATCACGTGCGCGGCCAAGGCGGGCGGCGGCAGCGAGTGCACGGAGAAGGTGCAGGGCGAGGGGCTCGAGCCCGGCGTGCACCTGGTCCTGACGCAGCGGTCGGAGGCGCAGCTCGACCTGATCAAGCCGCTCGAGGGGCTGCTGGACGACACCAAGGCCGTGTTCTACATGCACGACGGGCCGTGGCAGTTTGTCGGGCACGACTATGTGAGCTACCCCAAAGTTGAGCTGACGGAAGAAACAACTGCTCGAGGAGTCGGCCGAGTCGGGCGAGTACATCTCGGAGGAGGCGCTCGCCGACCTCGACAACGTGCATCTCGGCTGGGGCTCGGGGTGCGCGCCGCACAAGCCGCTCCGGCAGAGCTGGGACCCGAACACGCTCGTCGACGTCGAGGCGCTGTGGCAGACGTCGCCGCACTCGTTCGTGTACGACCACAAGGCGACAATGGACGTGTGCACAAACCCCAACCTCGTGCAGCTGATGGGCGTGCTCAACTCGCACGGCAAGGGCCCCGGCCCCAGCCACATCATGTACCCGACCATGGTGATGAGCAAGACGACGCTGCACAGCGACATCCTCGCGGTCTCCGCCGAGGCGTGGACCGAGGACGTGGGCGACGACCCGGCGTGGGAGGACAAGAAGCAGAACCTGCTGCTGTGGCGCGGCAAGACGACCGGCATCCTCTACACGGAGCGCTTCCACTGGAACGTGACGCAGCGCGTCAACCTCATCTCGCACGCCGCGCGCAAGGAGGGCACGCTCCCCGTCCTCCCCGTCTCGCCGAGGGGCACCCCCGTCGGCACCCCGCAGGCGCAGGAGTACGCGGCGCTCAACGCCAAGCTCATGGACGTGGCGTTCGTCGACGACCCGATCCAGTGCGAGGGCGCCGTCTGCGATACCCTCCGCAGCGAGTACCACTTTGCCGGGCGCAAGGACTGGACCGCGGCCAACGACTACAAGTACTTGTTGGATGTGGACGGGAACGGGTGGAGCGCGCGCTTCAAGCGCCTCATGAGCACCAACTCGGCCGTGCTGAAATCCACCATCTTCCCCGAGTGGTACACGGACCGCATACAGCCGTGGATCCACTACATCCCCATCAAGGCCGACCTGACGGACCTGTACGACGTCATGTCCTTCTTCCAGGACGGACACGACGAGCTCGCGGGCAAGATTGCAAAGCAGGGCAAGGAGTGGAGCAAGACGTTCTGGCGGCAGGAGGACATGATGTCGTACCAGTTCCGGTGAGTCGCGCGAGCGAAGCGAGCGGCAAAGCGAGCGGCGAGAAGGAGGGAGGCCGCCCGGCCCAGACCCAGCTCAACCGTGCCGATGAGCTGACCCCAGCCTCTTCCTCGAGCTCGCGCGCCTCGAGGCCGACGACCGCGAGGCCGCGTCCTACCACGGCCGCGGGGACGAGGAGCACACCCCGGACAAGGTGCAGCCGACGGCGGAGGAGCCCGCGCCCGGCGGTAACGAGGCGCCCAAGGAGGACCTCGCCAAGGACGCGGTGCATCCCGAGACGGTCCAGCCGACCGCCGAGGAGGCGGCGCCCGGCGGCGAGGAAGCGCCGGCCAAGGACGCGCCCAAGGACGAGGCGCACCCCGAGAAGGGGCAGCCTACCGCGGACGAGGGCGCGCCGGGTGAGAACGCCGTGCCAGACGCCCAGACGGCCGCGACCGCGCCCGAGAAGGCTGCGGACGAGCCCGAGAAGTCGGCGTCCGACTAGCCCTGATCACGAACCATCTTACATCTTACGAACTGTTGTCTACTAGATATAGAACGATCATGCACGGTCGTGTGTAGCCGGGGAGCGTCTAACGAGTCCATCTCATCTACAACCGCCGCAGCAGGCCGATCTTGCGGCTCGAGCGCACCTGCAGCCCCTCCTTGCCGATCTGCACGCCGTCGAACCCGTCGCACGCGCCGATGAGCGCCCACATGCGGTGCCCGTCAATCTCGGCGTCGACAAACTCGCGCCACCGCTCCGTCACGACGGCCTCGACGTCACCGAGCCACGCGCCCTGCGGCGTCTGCAGCGCGGGATCCTCGGACTTGGAGTACGTCCACTGGATGTCCACCGGGGCTGGGAAGGCGGGCGACACGGCGTCCGTGCGCAGGAAGGTGAACAGCGACGCGCCGGTCTGCAGAGGGTAGCTGTGGAGGTGGATCACGGAGCCGGCGGGGAGGCGGGCGGCCTCGAGCGCGCGCCAGACGTCGCCGCCGGGGTAGTTGTGCGTGCTGACATAGGTGGAGAAGAGGGCGAAGGCGGCGGTGAGGGAGAGGAGGCCGACGAGGCCGAGGCGCGCGAGGAGGCGGAGCGAGCGGCGCGGAAGGGCCGAGAGGGCGGCGGCGCACGCCCCGGCCACAATGTTGAGCGCGGGGATGGCGTACACGATGAACCGCCACTCCTTGTGCCCGACGGTGCTGAGGACGGCCACGAGCGAGACGACGCCGGGGCCGAGGGTGCGCGCCGCGGACGCGACGGTGCGGCGGAGCGTGGCGTTGTCGAGCACGTGCCCCGTCTTGCCGGTCACGGCGAGGAGGAGGGCCCACGCCAGCCCGAGGAAGAGGAGGGGGGCCGCGCCCGCGAGCATCTTGATCAGGGAGGACGCGTAGAACGTCGCCGGCATGACACCCCACTCGTCGGCGTGGCCGTGGGCGATGTTCCAGTGCGCGGCGGAGAGCTCGGGCCAGAGGGTGTGCAGCGCGGTGAAGTCGGGGAGGGAGGGGTGGGGGAGGGTCGGGGCCCAGAGGGCGTAGTCGACCGGCGCGGAGAGGGCGAGGGAGCCGAAGCCGCCTGCCATGCCTGCCCCCAGGGCGGCGGGGAGGGAGAGGCGACGCTGGAGGACGAGGGTGAGCGCGATGGGGACGGCGAGGAGGGCAACCTCGAGCCTGATCACCGTCGCCGTGGCTGTGAGGAGCGCGATGCCGGCCCACAGCCGGTCGCGGAGGAGGTAGGAGAAGGCGAGGACGACTGGTGTTAGCTCAAGGGAGATTACGAGCTTACCGAGCGGGAGCGCGGTGAAGTTTGGCAGCGTGCGGCCCGCGTAGAAGGGGATGTGGAACTGGGCGAGGGTGAAGGCGACGAACCAGTCGGCCGTCGACGTCGAGTAATTGCGCTGCAGCGTGCGCGCGAGGTGCGTGAACGCGGCCGCGAAGCACGCGACGAGGGTGAGGCGAACTGCCGTTAGCTGCCATCAAGAGGGGTCTAGCTCACCGATGACCTGGAGGCCGAGGGAGGTCACGACGACGCCCGTCGCGCTCGCGAGCGCGGCCGAGGGGTACGAGAGCAGGCCGAGGACGATGGGCGGGAGGAAGGAGCGCGGCACCGCGCCGGGGAAGGTGCGGTGGTCCCACTTGTCCCAGGCGGCGGGGGAGAGGCCGTGCCGCAGCACGTCGTACGCCGCATGGAGGGTGAAGCTCTCCTCGACCTTTGTGTAGGGCGCGACGAGGACGTGCGCCGCGGGCACGAGGAGGAGCTCGAGGAACCAGAGGGGCCAGCGGGCCATGGTGGGGTGAAGGAGCGTGGTTGGGTCGAGAAGAAGAGAAGACAGACGCGAGAAGTGGATGGACGCGCGAGATTGACTTGGCCACGTTGTGTGTGGAGGCGGGGCAACTCTACTCCGCCAGATCGCAGCCGGAAGATTAAAATCACCCAGCCCCACCATTCCCATGATGATCACAAGACCTTGGGCGTCGCTCGCCTCCCCCACGCCCGCGCCCCATGCGTTCACTGCCCACGTCGCAGCCCACGTCGCTCCAGCTCCACGGGCGCCTCTGCGCTAGCCGACGCTGCTTTTGGTATACATGCATGGGTATCAATGAACAAGCGTCTACTCGTCGTCCTCGTCGTTGGCGAAGACTGGTGCCTTCTCGCGGTCCTGCCACGAGTAGTAGGCAAACTGTCCGATGATGAAGAGATCGAGGAAGATGGTGAACGCCGAGCCGGCGATCCACGACGCGTTCGTGACGAGGTACTTGTACTCCATGCTCTTCATGAGGATCGACGCGATGTACGTGACGTCTGGGGGTCAGCCAAGTTCTCGCTTCTGAGAAGAGCCGACTTACTTCCGGAGATGGAGAAGAAGAACATGGCGAGGCTGAGACCCTCGCAGCGGGTCGCAAAGTTGTGGAACACCTGCGGGACGCGCGAGGCGAGGTACAGCACGCAGGACATGTACCCGAGAACCTGCGACTTCCACTCGAGCTCGACGCCGCCGGGCGTGCCCTCGGGGATCTTGACGTCGTCGTTCTGGTGGAGGAGGTGGGCGATCCACCCGACGGCGAGGACGAAGCCCACGAGGAGGGGCCAGAGGAGGTACGCGGGGAGGAGGGGCTTGACGGTCTTGGGCTCCTCGAGCTCGACGAGGGGCTGGCGCTCGCCGTCGGCCTCGCGGCGCTTGCGGCGGAGGTAGCGGTAGTAGTAGACCTGGTAGAGGAGGACAATGTCGCAGAGGTTGTACTGGGGTCAGCGCGGCCCGGAGCGGAGCGGTGCGGGGCTAGGTGGGAGGGTGAAGTAGTCTGCCAAGCGAGAAGCAAGACGGGGCGCAGCGGGGCGGCGAAGTGGAGCGCCGACACGGCCGAGACCGGCGGGAACCACATCTCGCGCGATAGGAAGGAGCCGGCGCCATCAAGCATGGCGATGGAAGAAAGGGAGAGGTGCTCACGTAAACCGCCAGGATGATCATTGTGGGGAGGAGGCCGGCGTAGACTGCACCGATAAGGTTTGTCAAGTCGCCCAAGAGCCAGAGGATGATGAAGGGGACCGAGAGGCCGTCACCAGACTTGAGCACGTAGTTTTCGTAGACTGGAGATACCATGCTGTCAACGGGAAAGTGTCAGAAAATTGCGACGTTACACACTCTGGGGACTGCTGTGGGGATGTCAGCGGTGTCGACGGGGCGAGCGGGAGGAGAGTGATGGCGAGCGGCACTCACTACACGACTATCCAGCAAGCGATGCTCATATAGCCCATCTGGACGTGGTCAGTGAACATTGCGGGGAGCATGGTGGTGGAGATGGCGAGGAGAGAGGATTGAAGATGAGACGCACAACGGAGGAAAGCTCCTCGGAATGCAGTGGAGGTGCCATGGTGGTCTGTGCGTTCGGGGCGGCAAGTGGAGGGCGCGGAGGGGGGTGGGCGGGGCGTGTGAAAGTGATGGGCAATGGTATACACAAGGAGTGCAAGAGATGGATGTGAGAGTGAGTGATGGAGAGATTGCAAGAACGGCGGAGATGTCGGAGTGAGTGGGGTAAAACAATCCTTCGGAGCTGGAGTCGGTCACTGTGTGGGTGTCTTAGGCGCTCGGACGAGTCGATCACACGGACCCTCCGCTTGCCCGCCGCACCAAACCCGGTGCCCACTGGCAACAGAGCCGATTCACTCCTCCTGCTGTACGTACTCTGCCCACATGCCTCCTCCCCTGCTCCCCTGCGGCGCGCGCAGACCTGCCTGCCGACTTGCCGCCTTTGCCGATCTGTCGCCACCCAGCCAACTCGCCCGACTCGTCCGCCTCGCTCGTCGGCGGCGCTCAATTCTACCCACCATTAGCCGGTCCCCGCTCCTGCGGCGCTTAAACTCCCACCCGCGCCTGCTCCCTCCCTAATAGAGGCACGCACTCACGCGAGCAGCCAGATCCCATGCCTATTCACTCAACCGAAAGGCCCGAAGCCCACGTGTGACGCGGCGCCACGACTGATCCGCGCTGCGTGCGTCCAGGTGCCAGCTGCAGCCAAGCATCAACACCAACAACACCCACTCACCCCCACCACAAACTCACCATGCAGGCCTGGAAGAACTTCAGCGCGGCCCTCCCCGCCGTCGACGTGTCCAACGTCTCCAAGAACTTCCGCAACACCGTCCAGGCCACGCGGTGCGTGCTCCCCGCTTCCCGGGGCGGTGCAGCAGACTGACCCCAGTGAGCGCCTCGGCAGCGTCGGGCCCGACAGCATCACCGAGTATGTCTAAGTGGGGAGGAGTCTCACACCAGGCTGCCGGCCGAGTACAAGGCGCTCGAGGCGCGCGTCGACGCGCTCAAGGACGTGCACCAGAAGCTCCTCAAGATCACCAAGGTGTACGAGACCGAGGCGGTGAGTCGGGAGTTGGGAGTTGGGAGGAGGCGGCAGGCCTCCTGGCGCCTTGGAGCGATCTGGCTCGGGCTCGTGCTGGGCGGGCTCGAGCTCAGCTGCGGCCCCCGAATTCTGCACGCCTGAACGAATGCTGACTCCCGCGATTCCCGGCCCGCACTCTCCGGCACCTACCCCTCCCCAACCTATCCCACTATCCCGCAGTACGACTACCCCTCGGACGTGGTCGAGAACCTCTCCGAGGTCGGGCACCAGGCGCAGGCGGCGTGGGCGTCGTTCGCGTCCAAGAACCTCAAGGGCACGCCCCTCCCCGTGCCCGCCGAGAAGCCTACGCCCGAGCACCTCCCCAAGACGCTGCCGCACGCGCTCTCGCGCGCCGCCGCCGCCGGCGCGGGCCAGCTCACCGCCGAGGACCGCCTCGGCGCCGCGCTGGGCACGTACGCTGTCGCCGCGCAGAAGGTGAGTCGCAGCCGCGGGCCGCAGGCGAGCGGCGAGAGCGAGCGCGAGCGGAAGAGCGCCCATGAGATAAGCGGGCGTTCACCGGCCCGTCGGGGTAGTCTCGTCGGCCACCTCGATGACGCGCATGACGCGTCGCGCCCGCGCCCCGCCCGCGCCCTGGCACGTGTGCGCCACTGACGCCAGGTCGGCGAGGCGCGCCTCACGCAGGACCAGATGATTGCCGAGCGCTTCGTGACGCCCTGGCAGGCGACGCTGTCCACCTCGATCGGGCTGGCGATGAAGGCGCGCGCCAACGTCAAGACGGCGCGGCTCGAGCTCGACAGCGCGCGCGGCGTGCTCAAGGCCGCCGGCCCCGCCAAGCAGGAGCAGGCTCGGTGAGTGGCGCGGGCGATGAGCGAGCGCGGCCTCCCGGGAAGAGAGGAGCGAGCGCGCTCGCGCAGCGAACGAGGAGAGCAGAGATGCGCTCACCGCCGGATCATGCTCACGTCAGACTCCACGTCGAGGAGGCCGAGGACAAGCTCGTGCAGGCGACCGAGACGGCCATCGGCCTCATGAAGGCCGTCCTCGAGAACGTAAGCCCAACCTCGATCCAAGCTGACCCCAGCCCGAGCCCCTCCAGAACCTCTCGGCGCTCGTCAAGGCCCAGCTCATCTACTTCTCCACTGCCGCCGAGGCGCTCTCCGTACGTCCATAGCCAAGCCGCGCTGACAGCAGGGCATCGAGGGCCAGATCGAGGAGGCCGCGACCGCCGCCGAGGCCGAGTATCGCACGTCGCGCGGCGCCTAAGCGCCGCCCAGGCTGAGTGCCCAAAGTGTTTCCCGCTCTTGACGGTAACTTACCCCGCGCGCCTGCCCGCGAGGCGCTTAGACGAAATTGTAGGCTTAGACTTGAGTTTGAGTGATGTGTGAATGCAGCTCGACGACGGCGACGCGGGGCACAGGCTGTGACACTAACACGATGCATGCGGGCTGCAGAGCAGGTGCTACTGATGATGATGATGGAGCTCTACAACATTGATACTAACTATGACAGATGGAAACGGAAACATGATGAACTTGGACTGGCGGGGGCTTGCATCCGCCAGCCGCGCACTGGTGGGGGCTTACATCCACCAGGCGACGCGCGAGAGCTCCTCGTTCTTGCTGAGGAGCTTCTGGATCTGCATGATGTCGTGCGTCTGCTCGAAGAGCTGGCGGCGCATGGCCGTCGCCTCGGTGCCGACGGCGCTGGGCGCGGTGGTGCCGCCGTAGCGCGACGGGGCGCGGCTGCCCGAGTACTCGGTGGTCGCGCCGTCGTCGTTGCTCTGGACGATGAAGCGCGCCTTCTGGCAGACGAGGTCTGGTGTTAGCTAAGGGGTGCCATGGCTAGCTCACCGGCCATGTAGCACACGGGGACGAGCGAGACGGCCTTGGTGCAGCGCGCGAACGAGTACGAGAGCGAGTTGCAGAGCTTCTGCAGCTGGTCGGGGGTGGTGCCGAGCTCGTCGATGAGGCAGATGTAGTGCGTGGGGCGCGCGGTGCCGACGAGGCCGGCGTGGGCCTGGAGGAAGAAGTCGAAGGCGTAGGGGTGCGTGACGGACTTGTCGACGACGAGGCCGGCCTGGAGGTTGCCGCTGCGGTCGGCGTCCTTGTGGTTCTTGGCGAAGAAGCGGGTGTTGTGGCGACGGGCACACACGCACACGAGGATGCGCGGGCGGTAGCCGGGGAGCACGCGGTCGCACGCGGTCACGATCGCGTTGTGCTCGTACTGGAGGGCGGCGGCGTACTGGCCCTCGGAGATGCCGTCACGGAACACGAGGATGCGCTCGGGGTAGTCGCCGTCGTTCTCCTTGGCGAAGATGCGGAGGTGCTCCTCGATCATGGACGAGAGGTCGACGATGACCTCGCCGCGGCCCTCCTGGAGGCGGATCTGGGCCGAGTACGAGTCGCAGTCGGCGTTGTAGGTCGCGATCGAGCAGGCGACCGTCGGCTCCTTCGAGTCGGGGCGGAAGGGGGGCTGCGGTTAGTTGTGAGGAAGAGGAGCACTCACGTGGCCAAGGTCGGCGCCGAGGATCATCGTCTTGCCGTAGACCATGCCTGGAAGGTCCTCGATGTTGACCTGGTGCGAGAGGCCGCCGAGCTTCTGCGCAATCTTCATGCAGAGGTTGTCGGTGTACGGCATGATGCCGCGCTCGTTCTTGATCTTGGCGGCCTGCATGCACTGCGTGGCCACGGGGGCTGAGGTCAGCAGGGAAGGTCACAACCTAACTCACCATGGAGGTCGGTGAAGGCGAGCTTCTTGATCTGCTCGTAGAGCCACGCGTCCCTGGAGGTTAGCGGAGGTGTGGGTGCGACTCACTTCCCGGGGAGGATGCAGCAGATCAGCTGAGGCGTCTCGTTGCTGACCTGGTAGGCAAGGCGGGCAGCCAGCTTGAGCTGGTCGGCGATCATGTTGGGCCGGCGCGGGTCGACAGGGTCGATGAGGGGCGGCTCGGGGTTCTGGACCTCGACACCCAGCTGGCGCAGACGACGCACGAGGAAGTTGACCCAGCGCGCCATCGTGTCCTCGTCGGTGAAGCGCTCGAACGAGACGACCGCCCAGTTGTTGAGCGGGCGGAGGCCGTCGCGGAAGAAGGTGCGCTGGCGGAGGTTCCACGACCCATCAATCGGCTCCATCTTGCCGTTGCGGTACTTGATCTCGGGGGGCGTGAGGACGCGCGCGCCCAGCTGCACCATGTTGTGGTTGACCTGCAGGCCCCACTTGGCGATCTTGGGCTGCTGCTCGTGCGCCAGGCGCTTGCGCCACGTCATGATGAGGTCCTTGCGCGCAAAGGGCTTCATCGCGCTGTGCTTGATCATCTCGGCGATCTGGTCGGCCTCAAGGTTGGACGGCGGGAGCGAGTTGAAGTCCTCGATGTTGACAAACTCCAGCGGCACGAACGCGTGCTTGCCGTACTAGAGTAAGCACAGTGCGGATGGGGACGCTCACCTGGATGCAAGGGAGGCCGGGGTAGCGGAGGCGGGCGCCGTAGTACTCGTGGTAGTACTGGGCAACGTTGAGCTGACGCGCAGGCTGCCCGTCCTTGCCCTCGAGGTTGAACTTGATCTCCTGCGCGGCGTTGGACGTGATCGCGATGACGGTGTGGAGGCGCGTGCTCGAACGGTGGGTGACCGTGAAGCGGGCGCCGCGGAGCTTGCGCTTGATGAGCCTCACCTGCTGCTGGTCAAGGCTGTGGGGGACCATGGGCGGCTGGGCCGGGCCACGCTGGGGGCCACGGTTGGTGTTGAGGATGTTGGAGATGACCTCGAGACAGGGGCCCGACATGAGGAACGCCGAGAAGCCCAGGTCGATGTTGAGCAGGGGGAAGCCCGAGTTGGAGTACCGGAACGACTGCATGAAGCCGTTGAGGACCACGGCGCCATGAGGGAGGGGGCGGGCGTTCTCGAGCGTGTAGAACTTCTGGCCGGTAGCCCCCACCTGCGTGTAGTTCTTGCTCGGGAAGTCGCGCATGAGGATGTTGGTCGCCATGACACCTGGTTGTTAGTTGGGATAGGTGGCCAGCAAGGTGGGCGAGGTGGGATGGGGGAGGGTGTGGTGAGGAAGGGTGGGAGCACGGGACATACCAGTCAGGCAGGCCTCCTCAGCCTTGTCGTCGCGCTTCTCCGCCGAGTCAGCGCGGCAGAAGCGCATGACAGCCTCGAGGTCGATCTCGGCAACCTTGCGGAACGTGACGCGGAAACGGCGGTACTCGTCGTCCGAGGACGTGTCCTTCTGGCGGGCGACCTCGCGTGTCGACGCGAGAGAGACAGTGAGCGTGACGCTCTCGCCTTTCGTCAGCCAACTCTGGAGGGCGCACTCACCCTTGGGGACCGGGAACGGGTCGGGCGTGTAGGCGTTGCGGCGGCCGTCGAAGGCCGCGGCGGCGAAGGCCTGAGCCCACTCGGGGCGGTTCTCGTTCTCGAGGACGAGCTGCTCATACACCGAACGAAGGAGGGTGCGGGGGAACTTCTGCTTGGCAACGCGGACGACGGGGTCGATGGCAACGTCGTAGTGGCTGGTGTCAGCTCCAATCAGAAGCGTTGACTCACTGGATGATCTTGCCGCGCCCGTCGGGGCCGATGGCGCGGACAGCAAAGTAGTTGCTCTCGACCGTGATCGGGCGGCCCTCCTTGCCGTAGCCCGGGCGGACGTAGAAGCTGGTGAGGGGCAGGGCCTCGAGCTCCTCCTTGATGTTGACGGGCTTGGAGCTCTTGCTCGACTCGGTGAAGGGCGTGCTCGCCGGGCTGACGGGCGTGCCTGACGGGACGAGGGTGGTCGAGGGGTTCGTGGACTCAGTGGGGTGACCCGAGCTGCCGACGGTCGCCTGGGTGCGCGCCGTGGGGTTGGTGGTGCGGTCGGTAGCGCCGGTGTGTGCCGGGCTCACCTTGGGGTCTGGGGTCGAGGCCGGAGGCGTGGGGTTGCCGATGCTCATGCGAGCAGTCGCGGCCGGGAGGTCGTCGGCGTCGTCGAACTGGCCCGCACCGTACTGGCCGCCCGCGTGGGAGAGGGGCGAGGGCGTGTACTGGGGACGCTCGTACTGCGCACCCTGGCAAGGGCGGAGGTGGGGAGGGAGGAGCGCCGGGTCCATCGGGCTGGCGGGAGGGCTTGAGCGGTGGCTGTACTGGGGCGCAGTCGGCGCGGGGATGGCACGGCCCGGAGCGGGGGTGGGAGGGTTTGGAGCGGGGGTGGGAGGGCCTGGAGCGGGGGTGGGAGGGCCTGGAGCGGGGGTGGGAGGAGCCGGGGTCCCGGGCTCACTGCGGAGGGGAGCGTAGCTGTGGCCGGCCTCGCTCTGCGCCGGCGTGGCGGCAGGGCTGTGAGGAGCGAGCTGGCGCTCGCGCCCGCCCTGGTGCTGGTGCTGGTGCTGGAGAGGGGCAGCACGAGGAGGGATGGGGTGGGTAGGGTGGGGAGAGGGGGCCGCGCGGGGAGCCTCAGCGCGCGGAGGAGTGCCCCAGCCCGAGGGCGAGGGGTTGCGGCCGTCGCGAGGGGGGTCGTAGGGGTTGTACTGGCGACGCTCGTACTGGTTGTCGTTGCCCTGGCGGCGGTAGTCGTCAACGCCGTGGCGGCGCTGCTCGTCGCGGTGCTGGGGCTGGCTGTACTGCTGGGGCTGGCCGTACTGCTGCTGAGGCGGGCCGTACTGGCTCTGGCGCGGACCCTGCTGCTGCTGACCGTGGCCGTACTGGTTCTGGGGCGGACCCTGCTGGCTCTGAGGCCGGCCGTACTCCTCCTGGCGGCGGTGGTACTCGTCGCGCTCGCGAGAGTCACGGCGGGGACCACCCCAGGAGGGGGGTGGGTTGTTGTAGGACATCTACTGTTAGACCAGGGCGAGGAAGGTGGGGGAAGGTGGTGCGGGGTGGGGTGAGGGAAGGTGGGGTGTTTTTTTTTTTTTTATTTTTTGTTTGCTGTGGGTGTGTTTGGGGGGGTTTGGGGGGGGGGGGGGGGGTGCGGGATGGTGGGGTAGGGTGAGGGACAGGCTGGGTGATGGGTGATGAGTGAGGAGGGAAGGTGGGTGGGTGAGTAGTCAGTGGCACGGGGTGAGGGGCATGAGGGGAGGGGAGGAGGCTCACGGTACTTGGTGTCCTTGGTTGGGTTGAGGGTTGATGGAGGGAGGGTGGGGTGGGGTGAGGGTGAGTGGTGATGAGGAAGGTTAGATGTACTATCTAATGCTAAGCACAAATGAGAGTGAGTAATGAGTGTGGGGGGTAGGGGGGTGTGGGGGGTGGAGTGAGTATAGGTAGGCAGGGTGGACGTGGGGGGTGGGTGAGTAGAAGGGTGGGGAAGGGGGAAGGTTGGGTGGAGAGAAGGAATGGATGGGATGAAGAGCAGTGGAGAAATCAAATTCGCGCGGGTCGCTCCTTTTATACCGTGCACCCCCGGGCGGGGGGCCGCGGGGGCGAGGGAAGGTCGGTGCGCGCGCTCGTGCGCTGGTCCTTCTAGGTCGTTCCGCCGCGGGCAAGGCGCGCTCCTCGCTGAGATTGTGCGCGCGCTCGCTGCTCGCTGCTCACCGCTCACCCCTCGACCCTCGTTGCTCACTCCTCGCTCCTCGCTCTTCCCCGCGCGCTCCTCACGCTTCCCTGCGCGCTCCTCCCTCCTGACCGCGCGCTCTTCCTTGCCCAGGACGCGCTCTTCGCTCCTAGGTGTGCGCGCCTCACGCTGCGCTCTTCATTCTTCCGCGCGCGCTCCTCGCTCGTCCCTGCGCGCTCCTCCCTCCAGACCACGCGCTCTTCGCTGCCCAGCACTCGCTCCGCTCCTCACTCCTCTCTTCGCTGCCCAGCACTCGCTCCTCACTCCTGGGCGCGTACTCCTCGCTCCTGGTTACGCGCTCTTCGCTGTCCACTGCGCAGTCCTCGCCGTCGGTTGCGCGCTCTTCGCTCCTCACTCCCCGGTGCCCGCTGCCGCGGACCGAGAGACGCGTCGACGGGGCTGACGGCCATGTGGTAAGCGTGTACGAGGGGCACGCCTGCTCCTCACTGCGCGCTTCGCCTCCGTCGTTGCGCGCTGCTCCCCGCCCGCTCCTCGCTCCTTGCTCCTCGAAGCGCGCTCCTCGCTCCTCGGTGTGCGCTCCTCACTCTTCCCTACGCGCTCTTCGCTCCCGGCTACGCGCTCCTCGCTCCTGGCTCGTCTCTGCGCGCTCCTCGCTCGTGACCGCGCGCTCTTCTCTGCCCAGTACTCACTCCTCACTCCTGGCCGCGCGCTCCTCGATCCTCGCTCCCCGGTGCCGCTCGCGCGCCGTCCTGTTGAGGAGGAATGATGATACATGCACGGTACAACCTGGAGTGAATGAAGTGACTGCTGCTCTGCTCTAGTGTCTAAATGATACCCACGACGACGGTCGCGCGCAGGCTCCCGCCCTCGCCGCTCTCGCCCACCCACCCGAGAACGCTCTCGCCCTCCGTGTTGGGCACGCTGAGGTACTCCTCCGAGCGCAGGGCCGAGCTCTTCCAGCCCCACGACTGGGAGAGCGCGAAGCAGTCGGGCGCCGACGAGAAGCGCACCATGGCCGTGCCGAGCGCGCTCGCACACGTGATGCTGAAGTAGGCCTGGGGTCAGCTGAAGCCGAGACACTGCTAGCTCACCTTGGTGATCTCGCGCGGGTCGACGTAGGGGTTCTCGCGCGCCTCGTCGCTGCCCGAGTCCGGGAGCGAGTTGTGCCGGCTCACGGGCGAGCCGATGACGGGCGGCGAGACGGAGAAGGTGCGGTACATGTTCGTGCCGGTGCCGTTGGTGGCGCCGGTGTTGATGCGCGCAAAGTCAGAGTTGTTGGGGGTGTTGTTGGGCGCAACGGTCGGCGCCGCGTCCTGCGCCTGCGCGCTTGAGCCGAGGTTGGGCGACGAGTTGGGGGAGGAAGCGGTGGGGAAGGGCTCGGTCGTCGACTGCATGTCAGCTGAGGATAAAGACGGCTAAGCTGGGCTACGCACCTGGCGATGGAGGTAGATGCCGAGCTGGACCCCCTTGTCCTTCTTCCGAATTGCGGAGACGTAGCTGAGGTAAGCTCCATTCCAGACTTGCTAGCTTGTACTCACACGTTAAAGTACGACCCGGCGTAGAAGTAGGTCTGCGAGTAGAGGCGCTCCTTCGAGTCCACGTTGAGCTTGTCGACGCCCCAGAACTCGACGGCGAAGCGGAATGGCTCGACCTTGGACCAGCGCTCGTCCGCGGCCTTGTCGACCATGCCAGGCATGAGAAGGAGGCTGCCGCCCTCCTCGCGGAACTTGGCGTCGATCTCGGGCCCGCGGCGCGCGCCGCGCATGATGCCGAAGAACGAGCGCTCATCGTGCGGCGGCGGCGCCGGCTTCTGGCGGCTCGTGGTCTCGCCCCACTCGGGGCCAAAGTCCGGCATGCCCGGGATGCTCGGGAGCGGGGCGGTGACGGACTGGTTGGAGACGAATAAGAGGCCCGTGGCGCCGATGCGGTGCGTGTCATCGCTCGGCACGGGGAAGAACGTCGCGTCGGGGGCGGTGGGGTTGCTGACGCCCGAGCTGATTGAGAGGGACGAGAACGAGAGCGTCGATCTGGAGGTCAACGTCGAGCCAAAAGGTGTCGACAGGCGCGAGCGCCCGACCTTTCGGCGCTGGAAGAGGCTCGAGATGTCGGACGTGGTCTGGGTGAGGCCCAGCTCGCTCTCGCTGTCGACGCTCTTGGCGCCGGTGACGCGGTTCTTGAGGTCGGCAGCCTGCCAGTGCGCCGCCTGGAGGACGTGAAGCGGCGCGTAAGGGAGCGCAGTCGCCGGGTCTATGTCGCTGGAGATGACCGAGAGATCCTCGAATGACTGGGGTTAGCTACCTTCGTCACATCGACAGCTCACCATGTGCGAGTAGTAGATGCCTTCGGCAAAGACCTTTGCGATCTCGTTCTCCTCGTCCTCCCAGGCATCCTCGTCGATGGCCTCGGTCGCATCCATGGGCGTAGGCATCTCGTCCGAGGCGTCCTGCCACGACTCGCGGCGCAGCTCGAGCACGCGGCGCGCCATTTGGTAGCGCTCGCGCTCGTTGGGGACGAAGAGCGCATCGGAGGAGAGGATGGCGCACACAAACTTGGCAGGGATGCCACCGTGCCCCCAGACGATGGGCATGTCCTTGTTCTCGGTCCCAATCTTGGTCTCGATGTTGAGAACGTCGAGACCCCATCTCGCCAGCCAGCACACACACGCCTCGCCAATCTTGTTCGAGACGAAGCCGTAGTAGTGGGGCATGGGCGGCAGCGAGGCCGAGCGGGGCTGCGCCTCGTCCACGCGCACCAGCTTCTGGGCGCTGGTGGGACGCGCGGTCGCGTTCGACTTCATCGACGAGGTGCGCGACACGCTGTGGTCCGACACCTTGGCGAACTCGTCCGACAAAACCGAATCGGTTGACGTCCGATGCGGGATCTCGGGCGGTGACATCTCGATCTCGGGCAGTGGGCTCTCGACGAGCGCCTGGCGAGGCGAGTTGTCACACGCAGCCGAGGCCGTCTCAGACTCGATCTCGCTCACCCATTCGTCCGACTCGTGTTGAGTGAACCCGGACGACAGCGTTCTCGCGACCTTCTCCATGCCCTTGGCACCCTCGTCGTCCTGGTGGTCCCACTCCTCGTCGCCAATGCCGTCGCCGACCGCAAACTCGAGGTAGCGCCCCACGGTAGACGGGCCAACGGTGCGGAGGACGATGGCTAGGACCTCGCGCAGCAGGTACGGCTGGCCGAGGTATGTGGCCGTGGCGAGCAGCGAGAGACACAGACGGGGTGTGACGAGGTGCATGTTGGGCGCCACCTCGTCGTACGACATTTGAAGCGAGGGGAACGAGGCGCCTGGGGGGTATGACGGTGTGAGTGGCTGCGCAGCCGTGGGCAGCATCGAGACGGGGAAATGGAACTGGGGAAACGGCGAGTAGAGGCGGGATAAACAAACTCTGGAAACGGGTGAGCTGTTGAACAATAGGTATGACGTACTCGAAGGCTGCTCGGGTGATGTTGGGGTCATCAAACGTGAGCTCAATGTCCTCGCCAGTCCACTCGTCATCGGCGTCGAGCGGGCGGCTCCTCGGCTGCGGACGAGGCGGGGCATCCTCAGAGAAGCCGCCCATGAACAGTGACTGGAAGAATCCTGAGGGTCAGCCGTGCTCGCTCCCTCTCACAGCAACAGTGGCGACTCACCGGCCTGGACAAGAACCATCTTGTGCACGAGCCAGCCCACGTTCCAGCGCCGCACCCAAATGCGCACGTCGGCGCACGCCCCGGTCTTGAGGGAGCGGAAGAGGTGGTCGGAGAGGGCGGTCTGGGGCGGCGGTGGCGAGACTGGAAGCGAGGAGGGGAGGGGATGAGGAGGTGGAAGCGAGGCCTTCTTGACTGGTGTGGGGCGAAGCAGGATAGGCTTGGGTGGCTCGGGGGAGGTGACGATGGGGGCAGGCGTGACAAAGGCATTGTGCGTTGTCGTCGGCGGGTTGGCCATGCTCACGGATGGCCCGCTCACAGGCGGGCCGGGCATGGCGAGAGGCAGCGGCTCGGCCATGATGGTTGTTGTGGGTGCCGCGAGGCTCACAGCACTCGTGAGGGGGTAGAATCCCTCTTGTCTGCGTGGAGTGGGTGACAGTGAGAACGTTGATGATGATGCCTGGGGGGTGGCGTTTGTCGTTGCCGCTCTGGGACGTGATGGGCGTGGCGTAATCATACCGGGCGGTGGGGTACTAGTCGGTGACACGGAATGGGCGACACGCGAGGGCCCCGCCGCGTCAACAGATGCCGATGACGCATGAGACGAGAACGAGGCCGTTGATGTCGCGGACACGGGCTGCGCCAGCGCGTCGGCGTACGAGGCGCGGGAGGATGTCGACGAGTGAACCGAGTGTGTAGCGAGAGGGGAAGTGTATGTTGGCGAGGTGGCTTGGCTGTGCCCCGGCGAGGTGAGAGGGGACGGTCCCCGGCTCGGTTCCCGGCTCATTGCTGGACGGACTGGGAGGTCTGGAAAGGGGAGGACCTTTGGTTGAGGTCGACTGCTCGAGGATGAAGTGGATGAGAGGTTTACTCGAGAGGCAGAGAATGAAGAGTGGTAGGTGTGGAAGCGAGAAGGTGTTGAGGGGCGTGACCCCCGGGATGATGACATGGGCGCTCGAGTGGTGCGGCTTGCGGCGGGGTCCAATGTTTTCGTTTCGCTTCGGGCTCTAGGGCGCTAGCTCGTGTGCCGGCAACAATCCTCCTGGCTGGCTGGCTCCGGGCTGAGAGAACCAATCCACCGAAACGTTTGATTGATTGATGGTCAAGCTTGAATGGGTCGAGTGATGAACACGAAACGATGCACGACGAGCAAGCGGGGGTACGTGGATCCGTCGGCAGGGAGGTAAATACGAGGTTGACTGAGGGTCCAGTCCTGGCGGTGGCGCAGTCCGGGCAAGTCGTGTGGAAATGGCCGGGAGCCGGAGGATCGGAGGAGGGCGAAACAGGGAGTGGGAGTGGGGCGGGGGTGATTTTGGAGGGCGCTGTCTCTCGAGAGCGAGCGAGAAGGGGAGGATGGGCGGGGAGGAGGGTAGCGGGGAGGTAGAGAGTGACGAAGAGGAGACAAGATGGGAGAGCGAGAGCGAGAGCAAGAGTGACGTGACAGAAGGCAAAGGTAACGACTTTGGCGCTGAAAGAGATGATTACAGGTCAAGCATGACTGATGGCGGCGGTACCAAGCAAAGGGATGGTAACCGCGTAGCCGCCTCCTCTCCCTTTGAACCCGAATCCAAGATTGCCCAGCATGCCGAGGAGCCAAGAATGTCCTCTGACAGCCATGACAGGCCCCATCCCGCCCCTCTCCGCTCAACCCACGCACAGTCACTTCAAGCTCCCGGCCGATATAGCGTCATCTCTCAATCCTCCTCACACTCCTCGCATGGCCCGGCCCGTGACGATCACACATGGTGCACTACACCACGCGCTCAGTGCTCACTGCCGGTGACAGCGCTGTTGCTACTCTTGCACAAGCAGATCCCAATAAAGACCAGGGCCGCATGTGACAAGGCCGGACGTGCTCGGATGGTGTTCGCTTCACCCCAAACCTCGACGCCGGATTCCGGGCAGTGAGGTTGCGCTGTCGGCCGACATGCAGTGTGTGCTGTGGAGCGGCGATAGCGGGGCCGGCCCTGTCCGTGTGCAGGTACAGAGTACCATAGTTTGGGACCTCGCTGCGTCTGTTACGGGCTACGAGTGCTGTGAGGGGCCGGCGGCATGGCTGCGAGCTCGGACAAGCGAGCACGGTCAGGCCCAGGGGAGAGGGAGCGGTGATCAACGAGGGGCGCGCGAGGGGCGTGGGCGCATGGGGACATGTCCATGTGCTGCAGCAGGATACCCCTCGCGAGCTCGCGAGCTCACCCCTGCCCCTCTCCCGGATCCCGGAACAGCAACGGCAACCCGGCCGCCCGGCCCCCGACTCCCTGTAACCGGGCCGTATACGGACTACCAATCTATCTCCGCCTCTTGGGCCTGCCATGAGCATCTCACGTGAGATTCGCATGTGGTGAGCATGGTGCGGAGATGCAAGTCCGTGCCACCTGGGAATTCCCCGCGGTGTTTGAATTTCTGGCGGTGAGCAGAGTTTTCGCTGGGTGAAGGGGAGTGCTACGGTGGGGATAGCAGGACGTGGATGTGTGATGCACCACGGTGGGTGGCTCGCCCCAGTTTAGGGGCAAGCTTAGATGTTGCGCACGTTGGACTGCATAAATCTCTTTCTCTCTTTCTTCACCACAAACATCTAAAATGGTCTCCGCTGCCGAGCTCGAGAAGCACCTCGCCACCCGCGCCTACATTGACGGGTAAGTCTACCCCCCTTCCCCTCCATCGCCCTCTCCGCCGCGCACCACCGCGACCCTCGCGATCCTCGGCGTCGTCCTCGCCGTCGAGACCCCGGATCCGCGTCGAGTTCCACATCGCCTGCCCCTCCCCATCTCCCACCCCCACACCTTCACCCGGATGAACCTTGTTTTGGTCCGTGTTTCCGAGCTAGAGGATTAAGACCCCTCGCCAGAGCGTTGAAGACACAACCCTTTCCAAACTATCTGATTCTTTCTCTTCCCGAATTTTCCATTTGACCCGTTGGCGAGGAAAGGCGCTGACAATCTAGCGACGCCGCCTCGACGGCTGACGTTGCCGTCTTCGAGACCCTCAAGCTCAGTGAGTCGCGCGCGCCGAGTGGCGAGAGTGGAGTGGCAAGGCGACGCTGTCGAGTCTGCCAGCCTCGAGTCGGGGAGGGCCCTGCGTGGCGCCGATCTTGCCGAGCACCTACAACCCCCTCAGCCTTCCCTTGCCCTCGCCACTCACCCACACTCCTTCTCATGGCCACGGCTAACCCCCAGGCGACATCAAGGAGCCCCACACCGCCCGCTGGTACAAGCACATCGCTTCGTACGCCGGCGAGACCTCGTCGCTCGCTTCGGGCAAGGTCCCCTTCGCCGGCATCGAGGCCGCCGCTGGTGCCGCCCCCGCCGCCGAGGAGGAGGACGACGAGGACATTGACCTCTTCGGCTCGGACGACGAGGTCGACGAGGAGGCCGAGCGTGTCAAGGCCGAGCGTATCGCCGAGTACAACAAGATCAAGGAGGCCAAGAAGCAGGAGAAGCTTGCCGCCGGCAAGACCCTCGAGGTCGCCAAGTCGGTCGTCACCCTCCAGGTTAAGCCTTGGGACGACGAGACCGACATGAAGGAGCTCGAGGACGGTGTCCGTGCCATTGAGATGGACGGCCTTCTGTGGGGTGCCTCCAAGCTCGTCCCCGTCGGCTACGGCATCAAGATGCTCCAGATCAACCTCGTCATCGAGGACGCCAAGGTCTCGCTCCAGGACCTCCAGGACAAGATCACCGACGACCTCGAGGACTTTGTCCAGTCCACCGACATCGCCGCCATGCAGAAGCTCTAAGCGGCTGGCCCGACGTTTCATGTTTAGTTGTGCTATAGTTGGATGATGTATATACACGTCCAGTTTAGTGTTCGGGACCGCTGCGAGGAGGTGGGGCAGCAGTGGCGTGGCGCAGAGTGCCGCAGCGAGTGGCGCGACTGATTGTTTCAGCAATTGAGTGGGTGCGAGGCATTGTGGATCTGTGGATGTGCGAGATGGAAATTTTGCTTCCGCATCTCGGCCGGTGGAGGTGGTCCACCGTCCATGACGACATGATCGTTGGGAGTGCGTAGACATGGCTAGCAGCTGGGAGTGACAACGGGATCGACACCCGACGTCCGTCACTCAGGCAAGTACGAGCCACTCCATAGTGTCCATATCTATTAGGCTGTTCAACCGTCCACAATCTGGACCTTGATGGCCCCCTGCCCGGGCTCCGCGGCAACATGGAACGCCTCCACCGCGCGCTCGAGCGGAAACCGATGCGTCACGAGCGGCTTGATGTCCAAAACACCGCCCTCGAGCAGCCTCAGCGCCTTGGGGTACTGCCGTCAGCCACCGTATACCTCGCAGCCCCCAAAACGCGCGACCCCACCCCCCGGAACTCACCTGGTGCGCGTACCGGAACAGAAAGTCGAGGCGGATCTCCATCCGGCTCACGTGGTCGAACGGGTAGGCGCTGCGCGCGGGCCCGACGCCGACGACGAGCACGCGCCCGCGCGGCGCGCACGACTGGTGTCAGCTCACCCCGCTCTCTGGGGGGCTCACAAAGATGGCGGTGGCGATGCTGGCTTCGAGGCCGGTGCACTCTAGCGCCGCCACCACTCCGCCGCTCAGCTCGCGCACGCGCTCCGCCGCATCGCCCTCCCCCACCAACACGGTCTGGACGGAGTGCACGAGGGTGCGCGCAAACTCCAGCCGCGAGGGCACGACGTCGGTGAGGATGATGGGGTGGGCGCCCGCCGCGCGCGCACACAGTAAACACAGAAGCCCGATCGGGCCCGCGCCGCTGCCGTCAGCCTCAGGCACCTCGTCACGTACCAAACCAAAACGGGGTCACCGAGGCGCACGTCCGCGCGCTCCACGGCGGCGAGCGCGACGGCCAGCGGCTCGCACAGCGCCCCTTCCTCCCACCCCGCGCCGGGGGGGAGGGGGTGCACCCACGCGGCGGGGTGCGTGATGTACCGCGCCAGGGTGCCGTGGTACGGCGGGGAGGAGTGGAAGACGATGCTGGAGCCTGGTGTTAGTCTTACCAGAGGGGCGTACACTGGTTGTACTGTCAGACGTGGAGAGGAGCTTACACTGGTTGTAGATGCCGGTGCGGCACGCGTCGCAAGTTGGCTGGCCGCAGGGGATGCCCGCCTCGATGGCGACGCGGTCGCCGACCGCCACGGTGTCTACGCCCGGCCCGAGGGCGAGGATCTCGCCCGCGCTCTCGTGCCCCGCGCCGACCTCGCCGGTCAGCTGGGTGGTGCCGATACACCCGTCCTTCCAGAAGTGCACGTCGGAGCTGCGTAAGCCCAGGCTGCACGCTCGCCTACCCGCAGATCCCCGTCGCGCGCACGCGCAGGAGCACCTCGCCCGCCTGGGGGACGGGCATGTCCTTGGCGAGCATGTGCATCTCGCCCGAGGGGTTGTAGGCGCACGCGAGGTTGGCGCCGGGGTCCGCCAGGTCCGCGGGGGTCGCGGGGCGGAGGGCCTGCGTGGCCGGGTCGTAGCGCTTCTCCCAGTGGGTAAGGGGCATGGTGGGTGGTGGGGAGGGGTGGTGGGGGAGGAGCGAGACGGAGAGGGTTTATGTATGCTACGGACTGGAGCGGTTGCCGACTGTTCAGCACTGTGGGAGCGGTGTAATCTCTGTCGGGAGGGTGTGGGCCGACTCCGGATCGGCGACATCGGCTTCTTGTGCTCCGACTCTCTCACCCATAACAGTACATACACTATTTCATCATCTGTCTTCATCATCTGTCTTCATCATCTGTCTTCATCATCTGTCTACATCGCGCGGGGCTTGCCTCTGCTACCATTGGCGCGGAACACGCCCTCTCACTAAACCACGCCCTCTTCGCCCTCTTCCCCCCTCGTTCTCGTTCTTCCTCACTGTGCGCCTCTTGCGCCGCGCTCACTCCTTTACTTGGCTAGATCCAGGTAGGACAGGAACCGCTCGCCGCAGTCTTTCGTTCCAGGCGCCTGGGCCACCGCCTGTGTCATCGCCCACATGTACTCGGCAGGGATCTCGTGCTCGCGCCAGAACGTGACGGTCCAGTTTCTGCTCTGGAAGGCGTTCGCGGGTTCGCAACGCTCATCAACCCAGTTGCCCTCCCCGTCTTCCAGAAGGCGGTCGTCCTCCCCCTCTTCGTCACCCCACCGATACGCGGTCACCTCACGAAGGATGCGGGCACACAAGTCGGGAAGGTCAAGGTGGCTCGCGAGCTGGAAGCACTGGAGGGGGAAGCGGGTGAACGAATCATCGATAGCGCCAAGGACGATGTCGAAGAGGCGAGTGCACTTCCACTTGCGGAGGAAGAGGAGGATGGGCATCATGTCCATGATATCCGTTCGGCAGACGGGCGAGAACCAAATCCTAAGCCAGCAGCGAGGGCCCTTCGCATCCTCCATGACGATGTGGAGGAAGCGACGGAAGTCTTCCGCGCGCTCGGTCTTGATGTCGTCGAACTCGACGCGACGCTCGGTCACGATGGTGGGTGAGCTGGCCATGATGTGGCTGACCATTAGTGATGCCAAGGAAGGGGGCGGGCGAGGAAGGTCACTCACCTAGCGCCAAACATGGTCCAGCTGTTGACGCGGAACACGACATGGTCCGCGGTGATGACGGTGAAGTCGCCGTCGCGCCACTGCGGGTCGCAGGGGAGGTCCGTCTCACTGGGCTTCGGCGCGGGGGTGGGGTTCGGCGCAGGCACCGCGGACGCGGTCGGGGAAGGCTTCCCTTGGAGGGTGTGGTCGCCCTTCTTGTTGCGGTGGGGTGGCATCGTTGCCGAGGTACGGCTGTGCGGTGAGCAAAGGGAGACTGGAGGGGCTTACGGGTGTGTGGGGTGTGGTGAGAGGTGAGTGTTGCGGGGAGAGGAGAAGAAGTGTGGTGGGTGATGGAGAGATGTAGAGAGGTGGGATGATGGGTGATGGGTTGGGAGGCAGTCGACTGGACCACCCACCTTCCTCGCGACACCTTCCCTCCCGCTACTTGCCCGTACCACCTGTCATCTCGCTGGTACATATACTGTACATACACCTTGCTCGTATACAACACCCACTTGGCCTTGTTGCTCTCCAGATCCCCATGCGCTCGCGTCAACCCTCACTCACCACCCTCCTCTCCCTTCACCGCCGACCCCGTGCGGGGCGCAACCGAGGTCTTCTCCTCCTCCCACCACTGGCGGCGCTCAGGCCACGCCGTCGCCTCGCGGTACGCCGCCTTGAACTCCTCGGCGATGGGCGTGTTGCGGATCTGGCTGTTGAGATAAGCCTGCGTGAGGGCGTAGTGGTAGGCCCACGGGATCTCGTGCTCGCGCCAGAAGTTGATGGTCCACGTCTCGAAGTTGAAGGGTGAGTCGAGGGTGTCGTTCTGGGTCCACGGGTCGAGCTCGCGCTTGTATCCGTTCGGGGATTTGGTGGCGGCCTGGAGGATGCTGTAGCACGTGCGGGGACTGTGGAACTGGCTTGCCAGCTGGAAGCACTGGAGAGGAAGGGCAGCGTACGACGGCTTCAGGCTGTTGAGGACGGCGTCAAAGAGGTGGGTTGCCTGCCACTTCTTGAGGAAGAATAGCAGGTGCGTCTTGGCCACGAGGTGGTCAGCATTGAGGGCTGTGAGCCCCGAACCGGTGGGGTTGAGGGTGTTGGCCACGCCCATGAAGAGGCGAAAGACGGGTGCCGTTTCGATCTTCGGATCGTCGAGCTCGAGGCGCTTCTTGGCCACGATGGCGGGTGTGTTGGCTATGAGAGGGCTGTCGTGGTGAGAAGCCGATCTCAGTTGCTCAGAATGGGTCGGAATGCGACTCACCTGGCCCAGAACATAGTCGAGCTCTGAACGCGGAACTCGACACCGTCCGACGTGATCACGGTGAAGTCCCTATCGTCCGCGGGATCGGGGGTGCTCGCAGGCGAGGGTGGAAGCGAGTGTCTCTCGGACGAGAGGGTAGACTGGAAGTCGGGGGTGCTCGCAGACGAGGGTGGAAGCGAGTCTCTCGCGGACGAGACCGTAGACTGGAAGTCGACGCGGCGACGCTTCGCACCCCTCTCCTCGCTCGGACACTTGGGTATCTTCGCGAACTGCTCTTTGAAGTTACTCTCGACGGTCCCGCCACCCTTCGACGCCCAGTACGCCATCGTGAGCGCTTTCCAGTAGTGGGCGGGCATCTCGTTCTCCTCCCAGAACGCCGCGGTCCAGAGAAGCGGGTTGAAGTCGAAGGCCTTGGACGCCGGGTCGGGCTGCGTTGACCACGGGTCCACGGAGGCGGGGGCGCGGTACTGCCATGCCGCGACCTGGAGCACCATCGAGGCCATGGTCGCGCTGTCCAGGAGCGCGGCCATCTGGAACGCGTGCAGGGGGTACGACGCGAAGGCGAGCGTGAGCTCCTTCGTGACGTACGCGTAGAGGACGTTGCAGTCCCACGCGAGGAGAAAGCGCAGGAGGTGCGTCTTGGCGACGATGTCGTCGGGGCGGTTGTTGCGCAGGCCGGGGCCGGCGGGGTCGAGCGTCGTGACGAGCTGAAGGAAGAGGCGGACGGTCGCGGCGTTCTCGAACGGCTCCGTCATCTGCACGGGGGAGGGGGTGGCGCGGAACCGCGGGCTGGTGTCAGCCGGCTTCCGTCCGCCACAGCTGGCGGAGGCGAGCAAGGCAGACTCACCTCCCCCAGATGAGGATGTGCTCCTTGATGTTGAACAGTACGCCGTCAGAGGAGATGACGGTGTAGGTCCCGCCATCCCAGAGCGAGTCGTCCGCGGCCTCGGGCTCGGGCTCGGGGGGTGTGGGTGGGAGGGAGGTGATGATGGCCATGGCCAATTGTACTGGACGTGAATGGCTGGAGCGTGAGCGGGGACGGCTCGCTGGAGGCTACTTACCACTGGGCGTGCGGAGAGGGGGAGGTGGTGGTGAAGAGGTCGAGGGACGACGAGTGATGGACGATGGAGAGATGGAGAGATGGAGAGATGGAGAGATGGGAGAAGGAAGGTAGTGATGAGGAAGGTGGGTGACTCAACCATCCTCGCTGACCAGCGCGTGTTGATCCACCTTCCTCGCAACCTATCCATCTCCCCCCTCCATCTCTTCATCTCTCCACCCCATTTGACGTCTCAACTCTCAAGCCCTCACCTCACCTCACCTCACTCCACCTCTCGCACGTGCCGAGACCCGAGCGCTCCTCCACACCCTCATCCACTCACGCTGTCAACGGCACAACCACTGCGCAAGATGGTTTCGAGCTTGCCCGCCCCAGCCTTTCTCTCTCCTCTCGACTCGTCGACTCCTTCGTCAACCCCCTGGTCGACTCAGCTGTAGTCGTAGACCCGTACATTGCAGTAGATGTACATTGCAGTAGATGATTGCCATGGACGTTACGTAGGCGACACCCACTCGTACCCCGACCCGTCGGCGCTGAGCCAGTCGAAGATGTTGGTCGCCTGGTGTCAGCTCACCAGCCCACGCTGGACTCACGTCGTCCTCGTTGAACCCGCCAAACAGGTCCGCGGGGAACGCAAAGTCGCCAAAGTCGAACCCCTCCGCCTCCCCAGTACCTGCCAGCACGGGCTCCAAGGAGACCTGGGACTCGGGCGTCGGTTCCGCCGCCTGCTTGGCTCGTGGAGACGCCCCCCTCGAGCGCGGGGGGAGGACGCGGCGCCGCCGCGCGCGGCGCAGCACGTCCTGGATCTGCGCGGCGAGCGACGCGCCCCCCGGCCCGCGCTTGAGCACGCCCGCGAGCGCTTCGATGTCGCGCCCCGTCTGGCGCAGGTCCACGGCGTCGGGCACGAGCCCCGCGAAGCGGATGAGCAGGCGCGCCGCGAACGCCATCGCGACGTCTGTCATTAGCGATGCAATAAGGGGCCCCACGCGTCATCGAGTTCATGCTGAGGAAGTAGTCGCGGTACGCCGTCTCGCCCGTCGCCATGCGCACGAGCACGGACGCGGCCTGCACGGAGCGGAGGAGGGCGGCGCGGCGCTCGGGCGCGAGCTCGTCCGCGCGCGCCCCGATGCCGCTCAGCAGGCGCGCGTTGACCAGCAGGCTGTCTCAGCTTGGCTTTGGGGCAGCTCACATCGAGTGGTTCTTGCCCGAGTGCAGCAGGTCGCGGAGGAAGTGGCCGGGCGCGACCCCCTCGGCGTCGTAGTATGCCATCCAGTCTGCGTGCCACGCGTCGAAGAAGGCGTTGTCGGCCGCGATCTCGGCGGCCGCCGTCTCGAGCGAGACGGCCGGCGTGCCGCTCCACGCGAGGTGGGAGCGCTGGCGGCCCGCGACGAGCTCGCACGCTGCGACCAGCCGGCTGTCCTCGCGCGTCGCGAGCGGGTGCTCGAGCAGCCGGCGGCCGAGGGACACGCTGCTCTCGTCCCCGATGAGCAGGGGGCGGCCCTGGTTGAACGCCATTCTGTCATCAGCCCCCGCAGTTCTCCCGACTCACTCGTACTCGGCCTTGCAGACGGCAAGCCACACGCGCGCGCCGACGACGAGCGCACGCTCGCTCTCCAGCGCCGCCCCGCTCTTCCCCGCCCCCATCCCCGTGCGCACGAGGTGCGGGAGGCAGCGGTACAGCCCCATCTCCATGGCCAGGCGCAGCTGGTGCCCGCCCGTGCGCCACCCGCCGCCCCAGGCCGTGAGCACCACGAGCCCCTGGACGACCTCGACGCCGTCGCCGGCAAACAGCGTCTCCTTGGCGAGGCGCTCCGCGTGCGCCTGCAGCCGCGCCTGGAGGGCGGGCTCGCGCGCAAACATCGCGCCGACCATGATCGCCGCCGTGAGCGCGAACGGCGAGCGGCGGAGCCCGTCCCACGTGTCCGTCGCCGGGTCGAACACGGGGATCGGGGTGTGGCAGTGCGCGTAGAACGCGTCGAGGAGCGCCTGGCCGTGCGCGGGCGTCACGAGGCCCGCGACAACGGGGTCGTCGGCGTCCGAGGACGGGTCGGCGCGCGACGGCTCCACCGCCAGCCGCATGTGCTTGATGCGCGGGGAGGAGGCGCGGCGCTCGAGCATGCGTTCGAGCGGCGCGCCGCGCGCAATGTCCGCGAGCGGGTCCTCGTCCACCTCGTCCGAGGAGGACGAGTCCGGGCGCGCGCGCTTGCGCGTCGGAGCGGGGGGTGGTGGCCGGGCCGGCGGGGGCACATACGGCGAGGTTGTGGGGACGCTCCCGCCCATCGCCTCGATTTGGCGTGTCATCGCGCCCATGTGTGCGCGCATGCCCTCCAGCGCGGCCTCGAGAGCGCCCACCCGCTCCTCGACCTGCGTGATCTTGCTCTTCCGCCGCCCGTCAAAGGTGCACTCGTGCCCGGCCGCGACGCAGCGCGCGCAGGGCGGCGATTCTCGCCCCACGCACTTGAGCTTGGCGCGGTAGCATGTGTCCTGCTGTCAGCGCCGATGGGGAGGGGCGACGCACACACGCCTCTGCTGTCAGCGCTGTCCTCGTCTCCGCGCTCACTGTTCGATGTGCCCTCGTCCTTCATTGTGTGTGGAGCAGAGTCAAGTTGCAACGATCCCGGCAGAAATCAGCCATTGGGTTGCCGGTTAACGGGCCGGTCGGTCCGGCCGGCACATTGCTACTCCGAAAGTTGGGCGCGTCAAGAGAGCGCTCTCTGCATCTACAAGCTATGCATTGGCAGCTCTCGAAGCAACTCATACTACATGGACACCCTCTTATACACTCTTGCACGCACTACCTCCCACACCTTCGGCGGGTTGGGTCTCCTCGAGGGCCCGCGGTGCTTGGGGGCACGCGAGTCACCACGTCATCCTGTACTCGGATCGATCCAGTGAGCGTCGTTCGCTGCATTGCCAGCTTCTCCTCAGGCTTGCACGTTTGCAGCTCGGCTCGTGGGATACACCTCCTGCCCTGGCGGGTGCGGGGTGCCCCAGAGCGTCCGGATTTCGTGGAAACGCTGGAGTCAGCTGAGATGACAGTGGAACACGCACGCGAAGGAAAGTACCCCGCACACTCGCCTCAACTCCCCGTTGCTTGAGGTCGTCATCGTTCATCTGGATTATGTCGCTCATAAAGACCACGTCCCGAAAGCAGGAGCAGTATTTCTGTGGTCAGGCGGTTGGGAAACGGGCAGTACTTGCCATGAGGCCCTCGGTGTACAGCCAAATGACCACCATAGTACGGTCGTTGAGGTCGTCCTCGGGAAGGCTCAGGCTCTGCGTAGGTGCAAGGCTCGCGGTGTTTGCGAACTTCCTGGGGGTTCTGTATGCGCCCCCCTGTTCGATTTGGTCGTTGGCATCCGAACCGATGTTCTCCTCGAGAGTGTCGCCGGCCTCCTCGTCGTTGCCATTGAAGGAGCCCTCGCCGGGGAGATCCTCGTCGCTGGAGGACGCATCGTCGTCGGCACTCTCGTCGTCGTCCGCACTCTCCTCGTCGTCGGTGCTCTTCTTCTCGTCGGCACTCTCCTCTTCCTCGGGCCACTCGTGGTAGATGATGAGGTCGAGTTCGACGCCTTTCCAGGAGAAGGGCATTTTTTGGTGCGGTCCATGGAAGCTGGGGGGCGAGTAGGAGCCGCCCTGGGAGCTGGAGCTGTTCTCGTCGCTGGAGATGTTCTCGTCGCTGGAGCTGCTCTCTTCGCAGGAGCTGTTCTCGTCGCTGGGGCTGTTCTCGTCGCTGGGGCTGTTCTCGTCGCTGGGGCTGTTCTCGTCGCTGGGGCTGTTCTTGTCGCTTGGGCTGCCCTGGTAAGCGGAGGTACCGGAGCCGGAGATGTCTGGCGTGCAGTCGCTGCATTCGCAGCTGCAGTTGTTTGGGTCGCAGACGCAGCAGGAGCAGCCGGAGCCTCCCTGGGTGGCCGAGCTCGAGACGCCGGTGCTGTTCCCGGAGGTGCCCTCGGAGCGGCAGTCTTGGGCGGTCGCACTGCCTTCGGCCCTGGCGTGTTGGTCGGCGGTGTGCTGCTCGCTGGCCGGGGGCTGGTCTTGGGAACCGAGGAAGATCCCGCCATGCTGCCCTGTGGCCCCGTCGCTCGGAGGGCGGCTGGGGAAGGAGGGGACGGTCGGCGCGGGGGCCTTGGCCGGGTTGCTCTGGGTAGGAACGGGCATGGAGGAGGCCGATAGGGGACTGGATAGAGCTGGAAGGTGCGGGGAAGGAGTGGGTGAGTGGTGAATGTGGTGGAGACGAGGAAGGTTGTGGCGGTTGACTCTGTTTCGTTGCCGAATTTATGTCTCCATACGACTTCATCTCAATCCGCAGTCACTCCACCCACGGATTCATCTTCGCGAGACACGACCTACAGCGTTTACTATACCAAGACTCGTGGGTATCTACAGAGTACAGGCGCACTAGGCTACATCTACTGGGTGAAGTACAGTACGACACAAGTTCACTCCGTCATGGCCTTCACTGCCACGTCGGCATCGCGATGCTCCTTAATCACAGTGATCCACCGTCGGATCATGTAGGCACGCTCATGGCACCCCCAAATAATGCGACGGAGGCCCCTGAGATACACGAGAGGACCTGGGAAGATGTCCAATCTCCCATTCAAGACCGGCACGTGCACCTGGTGTCAGACTTTGCCGTTCACGTGTAGGGTACGTACCACGCTCCCCTCAGGGGTCAGCCACATAGCCTGCAGGTCGTAGGTGACGCCACGATTGATCAAGCCGAAGACGAGTCGTGTGCGTGCCGTGTGCTCCAGTGGGGCAAGGCGACTGCAGCCCTTGCTCAGGCACCGAATGGCGTTAACTGGGTTGTTCTTGTCGCAGATCTTGCACTCCCACGAAGACAAACCCTTGTCACTGTGTGCCGAGTTTAAAGGTGAAGAGTGAAGCGGTAGGGCTTTGGCTGCTTCGGCTGCCGCCTCTTGAAGCTCGGCCATCTGCTTGAGCGCGATTCGCATAACAACGAGGATATCGGACTGGGCTGTGGGGCTTCCCCAAAGGGTTTCGGGAGTTATGGCGTCCTGGACGACGAGAAACGGAAACCATTGACTTCTGTCTGGGTGGATGTCTGGGTCAACTCACACCTGGGCAGTGACTCACGATGCCTGAAGCGTGGATTGATAGGGAGGTGGCCGAGGTGGTGCCTCTCCGGAAGACTAATGTCCTCGTGTCCCACCAGGAACGCCACTTGCCGGTCCCCAATGTGCAACTGTCCCCAGTCCCCCCAACTGCAGGCCGGTTGCTGGGAGTAGACGACAACGCCGTCCAGGACCATACTCGACAGCACAAGTCTAGTTGAGTGATCGGACTCGGTCGGCCGTGGCAGCGTCTGTTGGTTGTACCTTTTGAGAATGGGGGTTGCTCGATCGTACTCATAACAGAGGAATTTCTTGTGGTCGAATGGCTTGCAGTTGCGGGCGAAGGCGTTCTCCAGGTCAGCACGGAGACGACCGGGGTCTGTTTCGAAATCGGGCCCCCAGATCAAGTACAGCTGCAGATTGAGGGTTTCGCGATGTGCGTACACGGAGGAAGCGAGGGAGCTGATCATATAAAATGGGCCGTGGGCGAGAAGTGCCCGCTGGATGCGGGCCTGCTCTTCCTCGGCGAGGCGGGCGAGCTGTGATCTGGCGTTTTCGAGATTGGTGACGCCCGACGTCGAAGGTTGTCCCTGAGAGTTGTGTAGGAGTGCGGGCGGGTTGGTCATGGTGGATGGGGCACAGGGAAGGGGAGGTACAAGGAGAGAAGATACTTGGCGGGGAAGAGGAGGAGGTAAGGCGACCCGAGGAAGTGGCGAGCTAACTGGGGAGTGAAGAGGAGTGAAGAGGAGTGAAGAGGAGTGAGGAGGAGTGGAGAGGAGTGAAAGAGTGGGAGATGGGTAAAGGAGAGGAAGGTGATGTTGGGATCGATCGACTGGGTAGTGTGGGGGGTGTCGTGTTGGGCGCAGTGTCCACTCATGCCACTCAGCCTCGCACCCGCAGCCCATTCATGCCGCCACCCGACTCACTCTGCGACATCCCTCCCCACCTTCCCCCTCCTCTGCCATGTCCTCCTCCCTCTCCCACCCTCCTGTACACCCACTCCCCCACTATAGCTTCCCCAAAGGTCCACCAACTGGTGCCACACCCCCCTCTCCGCAGCTGAGGCGCTCATTAGCGTTCAACTTCAGAAAACGACTCCAGTGCCTTGTAAAGTCAGTCGCGCCAGGCCATGATTAGCTTCCGCTCTTGGACCCAACGACCAGTCGGCGATCGCCGACATCTGTTTCCACCACGGCTAGTGCAACCGCAGCATCCCCGTCTTCCGCACAGCTCTAGCGCGCCCACAAGGCCAGCGACGAGCCAGCACGCAGCCGCCCACTCTGGCCGCTGGCCGCTCTGATTGCATCCCGCGCTGAGATAGCAATCGCCACCCGCGCAATCGCTGACGCCATCCGTTCCGCCAATCGCCCACATTCCGCCCTGAAATTCGTTCCCCCAACTCTTTCGACGCGTCACCCATCACTCACTCATTCATCCACAATGTCCAAGCGCACGTTCACGCTCTCGGACGGCAAGGTGCTCCCCGCGATCGCGTGGGGCAACGGCACCGGCGGGCTGCAGAAGAGCGGGGACCGCGCCGTCCTCGGCGGGCAGGTCGCGCTTGAGGCGGGGATCCGGCACCTCGACACGGCGCAGTACTACGAGACGGAGGCGGAGACGACGGCCGCGATCGCCGCGACGGGGATTCCGAGGGGGGACGTGTTTGTGACTGATAAGGGTGAGTGTGGAGCGCAGCGGGGGTGGGCGGGGCCGGGTTGGGAGGGGGGAGGGATGAAGAGCGGGCGAGGGTGGATGGGGAGAGGATAGAGCGCGGAGAGGATGGAGCACGGAGAGGATGGAGAGAGGAGAGGGTGGAGGGGAGGGAGACCTCGGACACCGCTGACACTAGTCTCGAGCAACACGATCGCGGCGGAGGCGACGACGCGCGAGAACGTGCGCCAGAGCGTCCTCGAGTCGCTTGAGAAGCTCGGGTCCAAGCCCGACCTCTTCCTCATCCACAACCCGTTCGTGCCCGAGGAGGGCAAGATCGCCGAGTTCTGGACGTACCTCGAGGAGCTGGTCGAGGACGGCACCCTCGGCGGCGTGTCGCTCGGCTTCTCCAACTTCCGCCCGCAGGACATTGAGGCTGTGCTGGGCGTTGCGAAGATCAAGCCCACTGTGAACCGTGAGTGCGGTGGGGTGAGCGGGATGCGCGCTGGATGAGAAGTGTGCCGGGCGCTAGAGGCGCTGGGTGCCAGGCGCTGCTGGTCCCGTGATCCCCCGCGCATCGCCACCGACGTCTGGTGCCGTCGCAGGGATGACGAGTGGCCAAGCTCACTCGCTCACTGCCAGCTCACCGCTAACCCGCAGAGATCGAGTTCCACCCGTACCTGCTGGTGCAGCTCGAGCCCCTCCTCGAGCTGCAGGACAAGCACGGCATCGTGACGGCCGCCTACGGCCCGCTCACGCCGATCCTGCGGCACCCGACCGGCGGGCCGCTCAAGCCTGTGCTGGAGCGCATTGGCGCCGCGCACGGCATCGACGCCGCGTCCGTCCTCCTCCTCTGGACGGTGCAGAAGGGCGCGGTGGCGGTCACGTCGTCGAAGAACGAGGCCAACATCCGCAAGATTGCGGCGCTCGACTCTGCGCCCGACCTCTCGGCCGAGGAGATCAAGCAGATCGACGAGGCGGGCAAGAAGGTCCACTTCCGCTACTACGCCGAGCACATGACCAAGGACTACCCCGCGCCCGAGCTGCCGCAGGATGTGTGATGCAGTCTGACGTGCGGCATGTGGCGGGGTGACGGTATGGTGCGAGACGAGCCTCGGTAGATGATGGTGTGGGGCAGCTGACAAGATACGCTTACAAGTGTCTGGCGGTTGCTGACGTCGAGCTCGCTGCCACCTGACCTGCGCGCGACGAAAAGCAACAATGGTAGCACGCACGTGCCGATCGACATGATGTAACGTGTGCGCTCAAGCCGCTCGACCTTGGCCATGACTCAGCCCTGCTAGCGAAGGATGAGGGCGAGGAATGGATGTCGGTCGTATCACTCGTCTCGCCGTGACAGCCACGGTAACGCTGTTCCTCTTCGAGCCCGTCAGAGCGAGCCCGTCGGCGACGGGGAATGCTCCATTGCCAAAGCATGCCCGGCGGCGATGCAGCGGTGAACAAGAGCGAGCGGACATGGAGTCCGCAGCGCTAACTGGAATGGCCAGCATTTGCCATGCGCCGTGCTCACCACCTCGCACGCCAGCATTCCGCGTTGGCTCGTCATCGCTGCAGTTACTACCCCGCCCCCGCTCGCGCGGACGAGTACGCCGCCGCCCACAGCTGGGGTACACACATGCATCCGCTCGGATGCTTCCAGTAACGCTCTCGGGGCGAGGAACTGCGCGTCAATGGCGTTACAGGGTGCGCGGACCTGGCGCCGGACAGAGCTGCGATGACGATCAAGCTCGCTGGTACTGGCCTCGGTGCTGGCGCGTGGCCTATTCCGAATGGGACGCAATATCGCCTCTTGGCTCCTGCAGGCACTTCCATTTGCGCTGGCCCGACTCCACCACCAGCAGCCGACTCCACGCCGGTCCCGCCGCGGGACCGAGGTCGTGGGCGGGGACGGGGCAACGCCGATCCTCTGGAGTGCCTGTGCCTCGACCAGAATGCAGGGTGCTGACGGCAGACTGGCGCTGCGAGGGGGCATTCCGATGGGATGCATATGTTGGCCCGAAGGAGGCTGGGGTGGTGATGGCGGGGTGGCATGGTACCATGGCGTCGGCGCCAGGGGTTGGGAGGATGAAACGGTGCAGCGACGTCAGTGCAGGCCGGCCGCGGCGTCGCGGCCTGCATCGCGGACACCAGTTGCAGTAAATAGACGGGAGTATGCATGAAGCGGAGGATGGATGATGGCGAGTGCCTCACCCAAGACGCCGCAGGGTCGGCATTCCAAATCGCTGGCTGACGGCAGGTGGTGTGCCGCACGGCACCTAGTCCACCGCCGGCGTCTGCTTGGCCCACTGTTCCAATCCACGCTGGCCACCACCCCAGACGCCGGTGTATGAGCAATCCTCGCTCCCTGCTGCGGGTGGGCTGCGCCTCGTACGATGGCTGGAGTCACGCGTCAGACGCCGTGCCGGCAGGCGGCTGCTCCAACGTCGTCGGCGCACGCACTGCGCGCCAACCCCTCTGCCGCACCAGCGCCGACGCGTCTCGCGTCGGCCCGCCCCGAGCCTCAGGTCCTTGCCAACCACCGAGCCGCCGATGCATCCTTGAATAGCACCAGCTGCCCGGCTCACTTGGCGCTCACATCCGCGCAGCAGCTCTTCATCCACGCAGCAGCTCTTCATCCACGCAGCAGCTCTTCATTACATTCCGCCTTAATGATGCCCGGGGGATCCGGGAGCCACACGTTCGCCAAGCCCTCGCACACCCCCGCCACCCCCCTCCACGCCCCCTACCACCGACCCCCGCGCACCTCCGTGCGCCGCAAGCGCCGGCGGATGGACAGCGCGCTCCCGAGCCCGTCGCCGACGCCGCCGCCCCGCGACCCGTGGGCAGCGTACCGCGCCGTGCTGGCGCGCGGCGCGGTCGCCATGCTGTCCCCGGCGGACGTGAGCCCCGCCAACCCCCGGAGCTACGTGCACCGGCGCGAGGTCGAGGCCATGGACGCGCTCTACGCCCGCCCGTTCAGCGTCGGCGCGATGGCGGAGCGCTGGGCCGCCGGCGTCGAGCGCGCCTCGCGCCGGCCCGGGATCGGCGAACGCCTCGCCCTCCGCGGGTGCAGCACCAACATAGAGGAGCACAGCAGCTTTGAGTCGTCGTCCATAGAGATAGAGTCCGAGGTGCCCGCGAGCAGTCCCGTTGTCAGCCCCGACGTAGACCCGAGTCCCGAGAGCATCGTGCTCGACTCGCCGCCGCCCGACCCCCCCGATCCGCCGACGCCCGAGGAGGGGCCGTTCTGGTTCGGCCCGCCCCTCGTGGCCCGGTACTCGCGCGGCGCGCCATACACGCTCCAGCGGTGCCGGGCGCGGCAGGCGCTCAGCGACCTGCTGCGCGCGCCGTTCGCCAACCGCCACTTCCGCCTCGAGGAGTGAGTCGTGAGCCTCGCCCCGCTGACGCCAGGGACACGGCCGTGTCCGACAGCGTGCTGGCCGCGCTTGGCCTCGACCTCCCGCCGGCGGTGACGCTCGCCGCCGGCGTGCCCTGGAGCCACGTGCTGGAGCAGTGGCCGGCGCACGCCGACGGCCTCGCGGCCATCAGCGGGGGCGCGCACGCCGCCCTCCCCGGCCTGCTGCGGCTGGGGCGCGGCAGCCCGATGATCGACGAGGAGGACGGCGAGACGGCGCTGCCGTTCCTCTTCGTGCGCGACGCCGACACGTCGTCGCTCGCGGACGCCAAGACCGCGCTGCTGGTCAGCATGCGGGCCGCGCTCGCCGTCCTCGCGCGCCTGTACGCCGCGGGCGGCCGGCCCCCGCCCCCCGACAGCGCGGGGCAGGCGTTCGGGCTCCTGCAGAACGGCGAGGCGTGGGAGCTGTACATGATGCACCGGAGCCCGGCGGGCACCGGCGCCTATGTGAGTCCCCTGTGGGCGGGCTGACGGCAGACGGTGACGCGCCTGTGGCACGGGCGCATGGACGTGGCCGTCGACGTGGTGACGTTCCAGACGCTGTGCGGCAACATTCTCGCGAGCGTCGACGAGCGCGTGGCGTTTGCCGTCGACTGCCTCGCGGCCATGCATGTGAGTTGTCGGCGGGCTGCCTGGGCGGGCTGGCTGACCCCAGCGGGCGGCGCGCCGCGGGATTCCCGGGATCGTGGTCGAGGGCTCGGCGACGCCCGGCGGCGCGAGCGCCATCGCCAGTGCCGGCGCGTCCTTCCGCCCCGCGAGCAGTACGGGGTCGGGCGTACGGTCGTTCAACCCGTCCGCTGACTTCCACCTGGGCCTGTATCGCGCGGGCGAGCTCACCGTCGAGGACCGGTACGAGCGCATCAGCGCGTGGGTGCGCGAGACGGGCGCGTGCATGGGCCTGCATCGCCTGCTGCACAAGTAGCCGCGATAGGCCGGCGGCGTTCGGCGATTGCTCGGCGAGTGCTCGGCGAGAGCGCGGCGGTGTGCGGCGGCGGAGTGCAGGGGAAGCCAAGCGGCGGAGTGCAGGGAAGCCGAGCGGCGATCGACCGTGCCGAACATCCACCCGCCCACCCTCGCTGCGCTCGCAAGTCGTGCCTGCTCGGTACGCTCGCAACTGGCTGTCGCTCGTAGACTAGCTCCTGAAGCTCACCCACCGATCGAGCCTGCCGGAACATGCGAGGGATCAAGGGAGTGGACGGGGATGGGATCGGGCCGAGCACGCCAAGGAGCGCCAAACCCAATCTTGGACAGCGCTGCATGGGCAGGCTGGGCGGACGGGGCCGAAGAGACCGAGCACGTGAGCTCGGAGGGTCCGTTGGTGGATCGGGAGGTTCACGTGAGGTGGTTTGGTGGGAAAGGCACAGAAGGCCGAGGAGAGCGCCCTTCCGTGTCGGGAGCCGGTGAGGGCGGAAGACGAGCGAGCCGAGACGCGAGGTAGAGGCATCAGCAAGCATGATCATGTGGCGTATGCATCATTGTTCCGTTGCCGGCGGCTGTCAGTAGCGAGTTGTTAGCGCGGAGAGGCGGAGAGGGCCGGAAGAGGAGAACAACGAGTCGGGTGGACGTGGGTAGATCGGAGATGTCCGCAGACGTCACTGTAGCTGCAGGAGGATCGGCGTCGGCCGTGGGCGCAGGTGGACAAGCGAGCGGCGTAGACACCCCGCTGACAGTAGACAGCTGACAATCCTCCATCACACCTCTCCTCTCTCTCCATCACACCTCTCTCCACGCCACCACCATCACTCCCCTCTCCACCATCACCATCCACTCGCACCGCAACGATGGCGTCCATCCTCGGCGGCCGCTCACGCCCACACGATCCCATCGACGACGATAAGCGGAAACGCCGCCGCCTCGCCCAGCACTTTCCGCTCCCCACGCCCTCCAACTCGGCCCC